>JANBSU010000096.1:0-51338 GCA_027578835.1 Coemansia sp. RSA 2050 | reverse complement strand
TAAAGGCGGCATGTAGCTCGATGGCGCTGGAAAGCCCGGTCGAATCGGGGCCAAACGTGTGAGCAAGATCCTGAACTGCAGATCTATTGTTTAGAGTTACGTTAATTGTGGTTGTGACCGAGCCGCAAGTTAGCTTGACTTGCTCAAGGATAGTCATAAGCTTTTGTCGTATGTAAGAAAAGGGTACACTATAAGTACTAGTAGTTAAAATGCGACCAAAGGAAAACAACGGTCTCAGAAAAGCTCTCGTGGTTTTTTAAGAGAGCAGAAAAGTTTTACTTTCGGGGAAGTACATTCATTTTCTTCTCTCTCAGCAAGTGGCAATAGGCAGCAAGCCACAAAACACGAGTGCCAATATCACAATTGTGTGAGCTTGCACGAACAAGCAGTTAGCCACAATTTTTATTGTTTAGTCATAAGAAAAAGGCGGGCGCTCCAAAGCCCCAAAAAGTAAAATGCACACTTTATAAGCTATCAAGCCTCGCCTAGCCTCTGAATAGTGCTTTAATGGCCTTTGGTGGTGGAAAGCACTGGAATAGGCTACATATTTCTTATTGCGTTGCTGGCTGCCGGTCAAACAATTAAATGCAAGAATTCAGCAAACAACTTACACGCTCAAGCAAAATTACATGAGCAAGCCACGCATGAATTAAGTGACAATGGTAAGGATAGCAATTTATTTGAAGTGTAAGAACTCAGAGTCAAAGCGTGTGAGCTGCAGCCTCATATCTGACAATGTAATACCTGATAGTGAACCACATAGACTTAATCAAAAACGACTCTATTTCCAAATCGCAGCAAGCGACTCGAATTAGCACGCATCTTAACAGCTATTTTATAGCAGCTCGACCTTATTACACGTGTAGAACACAAGCCTGCCTTTGTAGCATGATAGTAACTGCCCAGTTGATTCAAGAGGCTGCGCTAAATGGTTGTACCCAAATCCTACAGGTATTTATAGTTTTGTTTGACAAAAAATGCCTACCTACGGTCGGGAAGACGTGCTAGCTCCAGTGCTTGGTCCTTGTAAATATCGCTGACTTCGGTAAAGCGGCGACTGCACATGCCGTGATACATAAAATTCTGACCCTTATTGCAAATGCAGTTGCGGTGCATCTCGGGCTTATTGGGACAGTGGGCGTAGCCCGGATGATGGTACCCTATATCCTCAAACCAGTGAATCTGCTCTTTGCGCAACAGCATCGATGCCGCAATCGAGTGTACTGGCGCATCGCCCCATCGTTCGTAGAAGAATCCACCAGCGCGATCCAAATGCTGAAAGTAAGACTCGTATGCAGCACTGCGGTAGAACGACAAGTCGACGATTTCAAAGTTGGACCAAAAATGGCACATTGTGTACTTGCTCTTTTCATTGATTGCCCAGTGAATGAAGCTCTTCTCGGGTAATAGCTCGGGGTTTTCCAGCATCCACGTACGAGTGGTGTTCCACAGAGTCTCGACTGTCAGCTCCTTTTCTGTTGGCGCAATTGTGTATCCATAAGTGAGATTGTTGTCGCGCATAAACCGGAACGGGTCATACGAGAGGCTGCAGTAGTAGTCGACTCCAGGCTCGATACGCCAGTAGTAGTCCAAGTGGGCTAGCAGCGGATGTTTGAATATAAATCCAGACTGGTATCGACACATCAGGCGGTAACTATAGCTGCCGCCATACAAGTACCGATCCTTGTTACGCTCCAGCGCTTCCTTTACCTTCTCCTCAGTGACATATGGCGACAGACCCCAGTGACTCGTGGGCAGTTTACCAAAATATATCTTTGCTTTGGTAATCGCCTGTACTTTATCCTTGAACTCGTCCGTAAAGTCCTCGTCGTTTAATAGAATGTAAGGGTATCCATACTCACGGTTAAACCGGTCGTCTACTTGCCGGATGGTTGCCCGTATGCCATCCATTTCCGAGTTGCGCACCAGTGCAACCATTGCTGCCCGCAGCAGGGTACTATTATCGCCATTTACGGTCGCGTTGCCTGCCGAGTACTCTGATGACGTCGCCATATACTCGGATGCCGGCAAAGGCATTGCATGCCCCATGGCACTAGACCACGGGCCCTGCATCTCATCCAACACTATTATCGGCCGACGATTGACATACTGTAGCACATGGTAGAAGCCGGCAAACGCCAGCAGGCAGCCAGCGAGTATGATGATCCGCATCAAGCGATGGCCCGGCATACGTTTTTTATAGGGAATACGCGTCAGTATGTTTGAATTAGTAGAGAGGCAAAAAAATTCAAAGAGGCTACAATGAATTTTCAAGAAGAGAGATAGTAGTAGCAGCGAAAATTATAATTGAGGCGTCTTCCACGCCGGAAAAAAAGGGGTGAGACATCTTCTGCGTGGCTGGGGGCTGGGGAGCAAGGACAATAGAGCTATCGTACAGACTGCGTCACTCTCCCAAGCCTCACTCCCAAATCAAACCATTATAGATTTTTCATCAGAGGATACTCTACAGAGCTTGATATATTAAGAAGCCCAATGACGTAAGAGTTGCTGAATGGAAGGGTTGCACATGAAAAAGCCCAATCTTCAGCCACTAAGATGTGCAAGATTGGCTTGGACAAACCGGCGAGGGGACTAATGCCTTCCCCAACGGTATTGGGAGGACTAGATTTGATCCAGACGCAAGCTAGAGCATCAGCGTGTGGCTGGTAGTTGTTGAAAAGGGGGAAGGGAGGGAAGAGGCGGAGTATAGATTTACATGCATGGCATGGATAATCTACCACCAAACATGTAAACAAACGTTTGCTGAGCGCAATTTATAAAGGAAAAAGGTTGCAAAGAAGGAGGAGTGTTGCAGTTGCGGCTAGATTTGCATCGCCGATAAAGAACTTGCAGGCACTCAAAACTCGGTTCCAACCTTTATTTCTTTTGTTTTGAAAACAAAGCCTCCCCTTCGAAATCAGGTTTAAGGTTTTTGTGCCACCATCGCATCTGTGTCTGGAAACACATGCAATTGGTACATGTTCGGATGAAACGGCAGGGAGCAGCTATTATTATCCAGGGAAGGGGCTAATTGCGATGGACAAATTCTTGGCAATTAATTGCTGTGAGCATGGACATGTCACCTGGCAATCTAAAAATATATCGGACACACACACACGACATACACAATTATTTGGGCCTTTTATTTTGTAATGTGACCTATTTATTCTCTGCTTGTCAATCCAAAATAAAATAGAATCTTCCCCATGATACTTTCGTAGAACACTTGTAAGTTCGTTTTTTGCGTGAGAGCAGCCAAACAATACACAAAAGGGAGAGGCTGTCACATGCACTCTGAGAGGGCAAGGGCGGAGTGTGCGGGGACGGAAAAAGACCCTTTTAGATGAAACCATTGTTCGCTCATTTGGACTCCCGGTCCGAAGCCGCAGCCCGTGAAGGCAAGCATGAAGGCAGCGGATGAGAGGCATGCTTGCTCACAGAAAGCAATGAGCTACAAGCCAAAAAAGGTGTGGGTGCATGCAGCCTAAACCACCACGCCTTCCGAGGTTTCTTTGCCGCAAGCAAAAGAAGGGATGCATCCAGACACGGTTCGCACTCGCCACATGAGACAAATTAGCAAGGGAGGGGGAGAGGCGCGTGGTCTTTATGCGACAATGTCTGCCCAGACAAACAGTGTCCTTTTTTTTTCTCGTGACTGACCACCTTTCTTTTTTATCCTTTTCTGTATTCGCAATTGCGCATTGCGTGGAGACATCCAAAAGAGCAATTGGGTGATTTCCTTTGGCTAGGTATCCTCTCTCCCAAGCGGCTCACGAAGACTGCATTGTACAAGGAGCGCGCAGACACGCCACATATGCAAGCATGAACAACTCGTGTCCGTCGCAGAAAAAGTGGAAAAGGGCGATTTGCTTTGAAAGGAAAAAAAGAAAAGGGAGATTGACACTGGTATTTATCATTCCAGTTCCGCTATTCCTCTCCCCAGTCAAACATAGGAAAAAAGAGGGAGTCATAAAGAGCAAAAGCGACCTTTGGGCCCAGCTCGGCGAAACTAAAAAGGTAAATAATGAAAACCCCCCGGGCAAGGGGAGGGGGCAGAGAGGGACCGAGTTGGGCAAAAAAAAACATATATATGCACAGACGTTCCTCTCGCACTTGCCACGGTCCGGCTGAAATTAGCATCGCAGCCCAACTTTTCCCCACACTCCCTCCTCGTCCGCCTCATCCCTATTGCCTTGCAACATCCTTTTCTCTCCCCCTCTTTCCAGTTACTCTCACTGTACTACTATCTTTTCTCTTCACAAATGTACTCTGTACCCAGCATTCAACCCACCCCCGCTGCAGGCAGCGGGGGCATCGCCAAGCGCAGGCCACAGGCTCCAGTTCCCACAGGACTCAGCACAGCTCGCCTACTAGTCGTTCACTACGGTGAATCGCAGGATGCTACAGTAGCGCCCAAGCATAAGCCCCGCGAGACAGTCAAGGAGCGCAAGTATCCGTGCACAGTGTGTGGCAAGCGGTTCACGCGTCCCAGCTCGCTGGCCTGCCACCGGCGCACACACACGGGCGAGAAGCCCCACGCATGTCAATTCGAGGGCTGCGACAAGCATTTCTCCGTACAGAGCAATCTTCGTCGCCATATGCGAATCCATGAAAAGGCTCACGACTCGCCAGCTCCACGGTCCAAGCGCACAACCAAAACCGCCACCCCCGCATCCACCATGTCCCCTGCTCCGAGCCCCATTGTCGAGCCCGCAGTCTCACTTGCCGATGACTGCCTGCAGCCCATGCGGACCGCCCCGGCTCCCCGTGACTTGGCGCCAATGCCTGCCACTTTATCGGCGTCGCCGGCTAGCACGCTTACACCCTCGCCAGCATACTCCAACTCGCTGTGGCAGACCGCTGTTGCCGCCAATGCTGGGCCCATGACGGCGCCAATTGACTCGCAGCACATGTTCCGCGCTGCACTGGACCACCGGTCTCCGCGATTTGCCCTGCAGACGGACTACTCTCTGTCGCCACCTGCGACGGCCATCAACCACAACCTGGCGGCGCTGCAAACTGATGCGAAGCACTTTGGGTTTATGTCCGCTTGCTACGCAATGCCAATGTCGGCGCACCTCCCGACAGCGTCTTATCCCGAGAGCCATGGCCTGGCGTCAGCACCCACAGTACCTGCCTCGCCCTACTTCTCCGTTAACAGCACCCAACAGCACATGTACTCGCCTGCAGCCAACCTCCCCATGTCCTTGCTCTTTGCGCCATGCTCGCCGGTCACAATAAACTACTCGTCAGCATCCATGCCTCCGCACATGCAAGACAGCCAGCTCACATACTACTAAAGACCCTTCCTTCTATTAGCATTCCACTCCGACTAATTTTTTGTCTTTTTCCCCCTATCTCATTAGTACCAAATACACATATATGTACCAACTAGTCGATTTTAAACCAAGAATAGAGTGGAGTGGCCTTACTACTTGCCGCCACCGCTACCACTGTGTGTGGTCTTTGGCGCTCCGTATGCGTCGGGCAGCCGCTCGATCGATAGCTTGTGATTGACAATAAACATGATAGGCACGCCAGGCACCTTGCGTATCCTCCGCTTCAAGTCCCTATCGCAAGTGGCCACAATGTAGCACCTATGCTGCATGACTCTCTCGACAATGCAGTCATCGGCATACGTGCCCTTGTGTGAGCACGGCAGCCGCTCAAACCTCGGATCCCTCGCCACCCGCAGCGCCATGCGGTACTTTGGCCCCAGCTTCTCCAGCTCAGCCAGCACGCAGTCCGTCACTACGGGGATGCATTTGGCGTAGAGGCAGTCCATCATAGCGCGTACGAGCTCCAGCTTGTTTTGCAGGGCAAAATTGATGAAATTCGTATCTATAATAACATGGTACGGCGGACCCAATGCCGTGTTGTATTTGAAGAACATGTTGGACGCCTCGCGCTCGACGTGGCGCACTTCGGCGCTCTTCTCGGCATCCTTCTTTTCGGCCGCTTTTTGCTGATTCTTCTTCAAGCGCATGTCCTTGGGGTTTATCATTCGCTTCACCTCCCCGAACTTGCGCGTCTTTTTGGCTTTTCCCATGGCTGTGGTGTGTAAAATGAGCGAATAAATATATAAAAAATATGTGAGTAGAGCAGAGCCAAAGAGCAGTCCATGATGGCACCAATAATTTTTTACTCTGCTTCGTGATCGATTAATCTTAATCTCACACTGCCAACAGCCATTTTTGGGCTGGCGATGCTTTTCGATGCTTTTTTTGTCGGTTGCTTGCCTCAATTTCAAATTCGCTATTATTTCCTTGATTCGTTGCAATGCGCCCGTCGCTGCCTCGCCTAAAGACAACAAAGTCGCTACTCGCCAAGGCCTGGCGACCACGCCCCGTAGAAAGCAACGTCCCGACTATTGTCAAAGGCAGACACCCCGAGCTATTCACCTCTCAGATCATTCTCTCCGACGGATCCTCGTTCCACGTAAAATCTACTGCTCCCCGCGAGCAAGTCAAAATCACAAAGGACACTAGGTCGCATCCGCTGTGGAACCCGCACACTGGCCTCAAGATCAGCGACGAGGGCGGGTATCTGTCTTCGTTCCAGAAGAAATTCCAGGGCTTTGACAGCTCAGATGACCTGGCCTTTGCCTACGAAGCCGATAGCCAGCAGACGGGCACAAAGACTGCGCCTATTGGAAAGAAGAGCGGAAGCAACCAAAACCCCTCTGGCGATAAGAAAAAGTAATGATTTTGCCATCTTAGAATACATATCTGTGAAAAGTAAGCTTCAAGCTAGGACAGATAAGCATACAAAAGATCTGTGTGCAATACTGTTGATCCCAGCGCTCCGCCTCCCTCAAGCCAGTAGCCAGGCTGTTGCTTGTGATAGTGCAGCGTATGCGGCAGGCTGCAGCGCTCGCCATTTTCACATCTACTTGGTAGCAAACACCCACGACCTCGTCCAATCCCATTGCATCTCTTTGTTGCAAAAGAAGCACTCGCTAATCCCAGCGTGATACATGCATGAGACCTGTGTGCTTAGAAAGCGCTGCTAGCAAGCAAATTTACAAGGAAAAAAAGGCCAAAGCGGCATTTGTAAGAAGCAGGATTTATCTGCATGTTTGATTCTCCTAGAATACAAAAGACCAGAGTCTGAAACATTCCTTTGTAAGTGTTTATCCACGGGTGCTTGCAGAGTAGACGATGTAGCTTGCAGATAAATAGAATGCTGTGCGGCCTGGAAGCAAAAGTCATGCCAAGCTCCTAGTATTCTTGGGAATTTTGTCTACCTACTCTATCGCATAATTCTAGTCGCCTTGATGAGGCTTTTCTCGTGTATCTCCATAGCGGTAGCTATTGCCGTCGCCGGTGCGCAGACCACCAAGCCCACGCTGTATGTCTTTGGCGACAGCCTATCTGATATTGGCACTCTCAAGCAGCTGACCTTGGGGCTAATTCCACCCAGCTCATACTGGCAAGGCCGATTCTCATCTGGGCCCGTATGGAGTGAGTACTTGGCCAAGCTTCTCAACTACAACCACTACAGCAAGGCTATTGGCGGCAGTACGTCAGACAACAGGCACTCTACCCTGGTTGATATTCTCAATATTAATATTCCCAGCACGCAGGACCAGATTAACTTTTTCAAATTCACCAACCCGCTCTACATCCTCGACGGTACGCGCAGCAAAGACATTGCCGTGCTGGCTGTTGGCCCCAATGACTTCTTTTCCGAGATCAATGACCTAGTCAGCGGCGCTCTGTCCATCAGCAGTTTTGTCGATACCCTGTCAAACACCGTCGTCGGCCAGCTGGAGCAGCTACGCAAGGCCGGATTTAAGAACTTTATTGTTGGCAATTTGGCCGCCATTCAGTACACGCCCTATGCTGGCCAGCACAATGCGCGTGCATTAGCTGCTACCACGGTCAACGCTTATAACAAGCTGCTAGCAACCAGGGCCAATGCCTGGGCACGTAATGCTAAGGGTCTTGGGTTTTTTGCCATAGGCGACATTAACGGATTTGTTGAGGTGACAATCAACTCTCCGGCAGTCATTAATGCCCTGGGCCTGACTGACGTCACCAACCCGTGCATCGAAGGTATCAACACAGACTCGGTTAGCGGGCTGCTTGCCTCAATCATGAATTGCTCTAACAACCCGTCATGCCCCGATGCCAGCCTGTACTACTTCTTTGACCCAATCCACCCCAGTGAGCGCGTCCATCGCCTCTTTGGCTACTACAGCAAGGAGTTGGTCACTGCGCTGCTCCAGGGCTCTACCTACAACTTGACCGAAGCCAACCTCTTGTCACTGATCAGCGTAAACAAGCTTGGCACCCCAGCACCAAAACCAGTCCAGGTGTAATAAAGCTTTTGTTGACATCACATTAAAGAGCAGTTAGAAGTCTAGTAAAAACGTATTAAATGCACTTCATATCCAACAAATATTGGGCTTAAAGCTCGGCAAACGGCCTTCCAGGGTCTGGCTCGTTGAATACACGGTAAACTCTAGTCGACATTGCCGATCCCAGCCGTCTCCCAGCCGCTGTCGCGCTGGCCACTGAGAGTTGCGCAAGTAGCTGCTCGCACTCTGCTTCTGAGGCCATCCGCTGCCACGCTTCAAATAGCCGCTTGGGTGTTGGGTACTGCGCTGCAATGCTCTGTGCCACAGGCAGAGTGACCTTGGGGATCTGAGTCAGTGCGTGGATCCACGAGTCAGCCAAGTCAGTGCCAGTTCTAATCACTGCAACATTTAGAGCAGATGCAACATCCTTGGTGATAAACTCAGTGCCATCTGGCTGCGACGCCGCAAGCTCCACTGTCTCGCCATCGTCAGTGACTGCATCTCGGTCGCCGTTATACTCGGCCAAGGCCAAGTCCATTGTGGTCTGCCACAATAGGCGTCCCAGCTCACGCGTATCGGAGCACTGTGTAAACCACGTCGCCCACGGTCGCGTCATCTGCAGCCGAAGCACTGCCTCCTCCACTGCTTCCTCGCTCAGCTGCTTCTGCGGCTCAGGCTGCTGCAGTGGCTTCTTACGCGTCTTGCCCTTGCTGCTTGTTGCCAAAGCTGTAGCCACGCCGTCCTTGATATGAGTACGCAGCTGGCGAGCAAATTCCCTAGTCTCAACAGCCGCAGCACGACGCAAGTACTTCTGTAGTCCAACCACAACAACAAACAGCCGTTTGGTGGCCAATGATCCACGCCAGATCTCCAGCAGCGTCTCCACGCGATTGTTTGCCAACAGCTCCACAAACCTGTCACTCAACAGAACGACCATGGCTACGCTCTTTACCTTGCATGTCTTCGCACAGGCCACTGGCACATATAGATTTGTCCTGCTGTCCCACTTGCGGCGAACGAGCATTTCCCACGCAATCCCACACGTGGCATTTGTTTGTCCTAGTCGGTATTTGATCTCCTCCTCTCGTAATCGCTCAAACATCGGGTGGTCCTCGCTGCTGCTGCTCTCCAGAGGCTGTGTCTCCTCTCCAGGTGCGGGCTGCGACGGCGCGGCTGCTGTTCGCTTTGGCTCACTTAGCAATGAAAGCAAGCCAGGGTCAATGACTACTGTCATGTCGCGAGCAAGTACTCGCTGGTCCACTTGTTTCTTGTTGACACTGCTGATTCCCCTTTGGTACTGTCTTTCGCGTTCCCTGCGCTCCTTCTCAGCTGCTCTTTCGGCCCTTTTCCGCTCAGCTTCGATTCGCCGTTGCTCTGCAGAGCTCTCCTTTCTAGAAACTTTATTGCTGCTGCTGCTGCTGCTGCTAGAAATCTCTCTCACAACAGGAAAGTCAGCCCTCTCAGAAGTTGCTACAGCAACGAACGGATCAGTCGATATTGTGTGTACATCATCGTAATGCCTGCGGCCCATTTCTGCTGACGCCGAGCGACTAGAAAACAGCCTAAACCTAGATTTATCACTAAGCTTCGGCGACGAATGAATGGCTCGGGCAGCCAGTTTCGGCCCCAGGGCCAGCTCCTCGTCTGATGAGGATGAGTCGATAATCTCCGTAGCAACCGCATCACTGTAGTCCACGTTAGCTGTTTCTCGCCGCCAGTCTGCGTTATTAATAGTGGCATATGGCCTGCAAGATAAACTCGAGGGACCGATGCCTAATTCAAGCTCTGATTCAGCACCAGCATAAACCCGATCACCAGCTCCCAACGAGCTACCGATAAAATCCAATTGGTGGTCAATAATATCGTCAAGAAACCGGCCACTGTCCAAGCTGTCATCATCTACTGTAGCAGCGACCGGTGGAGGCAATACCCTAGGGCTGTGTGAAAAGGATCTAGCGCTGCCAAATATGTCAAACGACTCGTTGTCATCATAGATTGCTAGTGGCGATGAGGGCAGGTCCAGAGCAGCTTGCCTCGAAAGCAATACATCACTGTTGTCATTGCTACTTAATCTGCTGCTGACGCTATCGCCACTTGCTACTAAAGCTACTCTCGTGTGGGTTCTAGTCGGTGTAACCGCCTGCCGACTACCACCGCTATCACTGGAGAGCTCGCGCCTGCGTGGCAAGCCCAATATCGCCGATGGAGACGGCAAGTCTGGTGTGCCAGGCGTGTTGGGTGTCAGCAAGTTCAAGACCCGGCTAGTCTGGCTGACGCTAGGTGTAGAGCCAGGCCAGGCATTTCGTCCCGGCGCAGCTATGACTTCGAGCACAGAGTTGTCGGCAGCAGCGTCTGAGAGCGAGTCGTCGCTCAGCAGCTCTATGACGTCGGCCCCAGAGTAGCCCAACATGGCATGAGGTAAAAGAAATAATTTAGTTGGAAATTGTAGCTTGTCTTGGTAATTAATGGAAAATGGCGTAGAAAAGCAATTTGTTTTTTGTTTTGCGCAGCTGTCATCCCCTCCCACGGCTTGGCTCGCCTTTTTTTTTCTGGGGGAGCTGGATCGAGTCGGCAGATTTACGGATACGCGGCTGTGCCTTTGCTGCACTCCTCGGAGCCACATGCTTTGGGTGTATTGAAGCTGCATGGTGGCCGGGCCACCTCAAACTAGGTTTGACAGGAGAGCAGCAGCATGTATCTAACCTGTGTAGCCGCGCTGATTCTTTCCGATGCCCTGTCGATCTTTCTCCCGAATGCCTCCAAAGACGTCGTCTAATTCCATCCATCCGGTTTAGGGCTGTCCCAACATTAATACTCTACTTTGTAACATGCCAACGCTTCACTCTGGGATGCCTCAAAAAAAAAACTTTCCTTTCCTTTCTGTCCGGAAATCTGTTGGGCAAAAAATTTTGTTCATGCATACGTGCATTCAGTATATCTAGTAATTACATTCCAAAAATGTTATATAATTTCCTATATCCATGCATTCCACTCCGCCAGGTTGAGCAGCATGTTTGTTATTTTATACCCTCCCGGATGCACAGTTTACGGAAGAAAGGATTGGATCGGAATAAACGGCCCGCCAAGGCAGTTTTGACACTCATTAAAATTCACCATTTTTGGCTAGCAATATCTGATCCAAGTTCCTCCTCCACATGAGCACTTGTCACGCGTTGATCATACAAGCGGCAAGCCTTCTTCTGTATTAGAGCGCTCCTAGCTGTGGATTTGCGCCAGGTTTTTTTTATAAGAACCATTCCACGCTTGAGGTTTCCTGGGCCACCACATTCTACCTGGATACAAATTCGTCTCTCGCTCGCCATTGTTTTCTATTTATTGTATATTCGTATTTGATTGTCGCAGCCATCTTGTAGTTTCTTTTTGTACCATAAAAGACATGGACAAGTACGCGTCTTCCAGCCAGCAATTGACGCTCAACCAGAGGGAAACGCTGCCACAGAGTCATTATAGGCACAGAGCCAGCAGTGGAGCCGAAAGCACTGTTACTGGCGGGTGGGCAACATTCCACCCAGCCCCCCGGCGCCCACACCAACCCTATCCATCCCCGCCAGCCATTGCCGCATCGACGCATTACTGCCTCACGCCTTTCCCTGGGGTGCAAATACCCGGGACGCAAATACCCGGGCCACCCATGCACCACATGTCAGGGGCCCTACTACACAACCCAGCTCAAGTAGCTTTCCAACCTGTCAACCTAGTTGGCAGCGCCCCATCGGCGTTAGGATACCCGCAAGCGCGGCGAATCCGGTGTACGCAGGCATGCAACTACTGCCACAAAAGAAAGGCTCGGTGCGTGCGCAATGTCTTTGCAGATGGCTCTTCTCAGTGCGATAACTGTCTGAGAGACAACATGCCGTGTGAGTGGCGACAGTCTCGGCGTCGGGGACCTAGGCGGCGGGGTGAAGACAAGTCGTACGGAGAGAGCTACTCTATGGATAGTGAGGGCCAAGGTAGCACCGGTTTTGGAAACGAGTGGACGAGAAGAGGGATCGATTCCGGCACTAGCACAAAATCGACGCTTTCTATTGCCAACTTGCTCAACGTAACGGACGACCGCTCTCGCGCTACCGATAACAGCGAGTATGTGAGCTCATTGGTCCAGTGAAGGTGATGATAGCGCGAGTACGAGCAAGGCACAACATAAAGCGGTGGTGGCAGTCATGGATTCATTATCTATGCTGCTTAAAAACTCTTTGCCCTACGATAGCTTTGTGACGCAGTTGGTGATGTTGCAGCGCGACGCCAAAACATCGTGGATTCAGCAAAAGTCACTACTATCGCGCGCCAAATCACCAGCCAAAGAGACGGCGAGATCGCAGTTGCTAGGAGAGTCTCCGCTCTTCCAGAGGCTTGACGCAGAGCTGCGAGAATGGAGGCACAGACTGGTGCCAGCCGAGTCGTTGCGCGACCTGACCTTGTCACCACATGGGGTCTGTTTCTTTGGTGACATTTGGCACAAGACGTCTCTTTTACGAGTGCGATACGCTTGTATCGGTGTTTACGCTGCTGGCATGGGTACTATCTTGCACCTATCCAACCGGCCATCATTTTTCGCAGAAGTAGAGCGGCAACCCCTGCCCACGGATGTGGAAGGAGCGAGCGACGCGGACAAGGAAACATTAGCAGTTACCAGTATGCTTGGGCAAAAATTTGACCCAATGTGGAGCCAAAGTTTGCTGGCTTAAGATGTGGAGCCAGAGTCGTGGAAGTATTGCGTACAGGGCGCTCATGATATAGCCGATATCCTGCGTCGAAACAGCGATATCCCCTTGGAACATCTTGACATAGTTATCCCCTTTGCTGTGTTTACCAGTATCGCCATTCTCTTGCGCCACATTCGCCTGTCCAAGCACAAGTTGGATACAGATAGCTCTCCAGGGTTGGCAAAGAAGCAGTGGGGAGGCCAAGTGGGAGCAGTGTCTGCACGATATCAAAGCCATGTGAGAGGTAGTCCATGAACTAGGGTCGATCTGGCAGAACGACGTGCTCATTGGCGCTCTCAAGCTCACGCATATTGACAAAGTCGTCAGCGCTGCTGACAAGCTTGATCTGACTCCTCCCAAGCACCTGCCTTCAAGCATATTCAGTTAGCAGACCGGCCCATGAGCTTTGCAGTCCATTCATGGGCTGTGATCGTGATCATCGTGATTTAGAGGCAGGCCTTTTTAGCGCAGAAAATTTTCGTACCTTTTGTTTGCTCAGTATTTTTTTCGTAGTTCCTTTTTTCAATTCTCGTACACAATGAAGAGCAAGGCTGGCACCTCAAAGCTTGGTCGAGATGGCAACAATGACATGGACGATGAGCCTGGCGACATTGTCTTGTCGATTGACAAGCTGACACAAAAGAAGCAGAAGAGCAAGCGGTCAAAGCAAAAGAGAGGAGACAACATAGACGACATTGTCGATGCGCTTTTATTTGACGACAACACGGATAAAAAGAAGACTAAGACTAAGAAAGAGCCCAAGCTGGCAGCTGGCCTAGCCGCCGAAGCGACTGCAGACCTCGTAGCAGAGGATACAGAGTTCAACGACGACGACGTGGCTGATCTCTACGCCTGGGACTCTGGCGATGACAAGGACGAGAGCGCCAAGCCGAATACTGCAAAGCCTGCGCGGCTAGCAAGCAGCGAGTGCCAGGACAGCGAGGATGCGGAAAAGGCCGCTGCAACAGCTGAACGGCAGCGGGCCCTGCGCCTTGCAATGTCGGTAGCTGACGATAATGAGCGCAGAGGCGGCAGCGACGTGCCGCGTGACGAGAGCGACTGGTTTGCCAAGCTCGACGAAGACACCGCCTTTGAGCGCGCGTCTGCGAGCCACCAGCGCAAGCGCAAGCATGCGGCTGCCAAGGATGCCGAGTCTGACGACGACGATCTGCCTACGGATTTGGTCAAAGCGCCCGGCACCAATCGGCGCCCAACAGCGGGCGACAGCAAAATATCAAAAGAGAAGCGAGAAGCGATTGGAAAGTACTTGGCCATGGACTGTGAGATGGTAGGCGCGGGCTTCAAGGGCTCGAGATCCATGCTGGCCCGCGTATCTATTGTCAACTACTACGGCCACGTAATATTGGACACTTACGTACAGCCTCTGGAGCCCGTGACTGACTACCGCACTTGGGTGTCGGGAATCCGCAAGGCTGATTTGGCACGTGGGCGACCCTTCAAGGAAGTGCAAGAAGAAGTAGCTATCCTGCTAAAGGATCGCGTACTGGTCGGCCACGCTATTAAGAACGACCTGGCTGCGCTCATGATCTCGCACCCGCCGCTTCTCATTAGGGATACGTCGCGCTACCCAGAGTTCAAAAAGCTTAACAAGGGCGCTGTGCCGGCGCTGCGCAAGCTGGCGGCTTCTCTACTAAGCATCACCATCCAGGAGGGCGAGCACTCGTCTGTTGCCGATGCGAAAACCACTATGCTGCTCTACCGTAAGGTCAAGGATGCGTGGGAGCTGATGCTAGCGCCTAAGCGCTACAAAGTCGAGATCAAGAAAGCAAAGTCCAAGGAGCGCTTCGCACAGCTGCGGAAGGAAATCCACGAGCAGCAATCCCAGTAACCCTCCTGCAAGGCATTCCCTTTTTTTGTTGGTAGTACTGTGTGTGTATTTGTTTTTGAGTGAATGGCTTCCAAAGACTGGTGCTTATGATAAGATGTTTACAGAGTGCAGATACAAGAGCAAAAATATATGTACAGAAGCAAGTACACCCAGATCGGGTACACTAGCGGTGCTGGGCTTGGTTGCCTTAAAAGTCCAGAGCGGGGAAGAAGTGGTTCTCCTTAACGTGGTCGTCGGCCTCCTCTATGCTGCCAAACACCGTTCCGCATATGTTGCATATGTAGCTGTAGAGCCGGAAGACGCCAAACACCTCACCGCCAAAGCGGTGCTTGTTGCTGTTGGCACAGACGGTATCACACATTGTAACCGAGCGTATGTGTGTGTCCAAAGATGGCTGCGGGAGATGGCAAAAGCAAGAAAAAAAGTGTAGAGCTTTAGGAGTAAATAGAGAAGAGAGGATGGTTGGTAGAGAAAAAGGCCTGTTCACAAACAACATTGAAGGATGCCTTCCTTTTATAGCCTTATTGCGACTGCGGACACAAATGCCAAGCATTCCCCCCCCTCCTCCACAAAAGGGGGAAAAAAAGTTGTGAGACACCTGCCAACGTCAAAAAAAGACGGTACACGTATGCCAGCAATCTGCTGGTCATCACTCGGCCTGCTGCGGTACCTTCCAGGCTTGCTTACGCTGATAATTTCCTGATGCCACCCCCATTTAATTGCCTGCACCCCCCTTGTCAGAAACCCAAGGGGGGGTGGCTGCTTATTTTTTTGTCCAGCTGGGCGCGCGGGATTCCTATAGTCGTGTTATTACTTCAGCCTCCGCCACACATTACCTTCCCCGTATCTATTTTCAGTCGCTTGCCAAGACATGGACACCCGACCCGCCTGTTCTTGAGCTTAGACCGCACTAAGCTATAATCCACCCGCCACATACGTCAATTACTGAGGAGACTCCGCTGCTTCCATCTATCTCCTATTATCCCGCTATTTTAGCCAAGGCTGGGATATAAATACCGCGAATACGCCATGAAAAAAAGGCTACTGCCGACACCAGCCAGATGGCTTGGCTTAGCCTGCCCTCATTGTCTTTTAATTGCCGTCGTGTCTATTTTTAAACGGCTAATACTTGCTGGTCCTGGTGCTGTCACCTGGCCACAGGCGTTCCTGATTTTTTTTTTCACCATTGTCTTATCTCCACGATCTCGCCAAGACTTCTGGGAAGACCCCCAAGGCAAGTGCAAGCTATCCTCTCCTGTCCCCTTCTCCCCACCCTACCCCATGCCGGAGCATGAGAAGAGCAGTGCAGGCGAGCAAGGAGAAGGGGCAGGTGGGCAGTGAGGGCCCTAGGTGTGAGACCAACTGCAGAAAGGAGATGAGGATTAATTTCCTCATTGGTCAGGGAAAGAAGTTCTATGAATTCCGGAATGGCCTTTACTGCGGACTGATACTGTTAATACCAGAGCTGGTGTTGGGGAAAAGTCCGCTGTTGATTTCCATTTCATCAGCAAAGAACGCACTAGGGATCGTCAGCCCATCTCTAAAGAGAAGGGGATGAGCTTCTTGGCCGTTCTGTGCTTTTTGCATGTACTAATTCACCTGCATTGTACTTCCGTCGCATCTGCGCTCTTTCCTACTGCGCTGTGAAGTGAGTAATGATGTAGAGACCGCAGCAAAGTATTTACTCTCCTAGAGTGTACGCGACACATCACACATCTTCCTCAAGTGCCTAGCCATAGCTTGATTTTTCCATAGGCGTACTGCGCCGGACATTAATTTACCAGCTTTTCTTTTTTCTACACTTTAACCCACTTTAGACGCTGCTGCGGTCGTACCATCCCCCCTTTTTCTGGGCCCTCACAGTCGGCATTACGAAAGTATTCGGCATTGTCCCCTACCTCCCTTTTTGCTGCTGTGCAAGCGGAGTGTTTTATTTTCGGGTGCCGGCACATGCAAAATAGTGCAATGCCTCATTCTTGTGACTGCTAAGCCATGTTCTCTTGCGCACGAGCCACTCGGCCCTTTCTCAGAGTGTGGGAGAGCTGGGTGCAAAATCAAAGCAGGCCATGGCCGCAGTCAGGAAAGATCCGTTGTTTCTTCTTTCCGGAATATTTCGCTGAGAAGGGAACGTCTCTTTCGTCCAACAAAGCCCTTTGCACGTCACTGTGAACGGCAGCCAGTACGATTGTTCTGCAACTACAATCCAAGCAGGCATCGCTGCGCAAAAAAGAAACAAATTATCTCTAAATCTCTGACAAAAGATGAATCACGCTTTTGGCTAATCAACTTCGAGTCAACAAATCGAAAGGGTGCTAGTCTAGTTCTCTCAAAGCAGGTTGTATTGGAAAGAGGGAAAAAAGTACGCCTTTTAATGAAAAGAGGCATTGGATCTGCTTTTCTTTGGCTTCAAAAGGGCTGTTTAAAGTAAAGGCTGGAGGGTCTTTGTATTAAGAGGATGGCGTCTTTTACTTAGTCAAAAAGGTAAAAGAGCCGCTAAGGCATGGGCGCAGGCAAGTATTTGAGCTGTCTAGATTTCTCTCTTTTTTCTTATCGGATGCTCTTCTCTACTTATTCATCACTCATACCACTCATTTTTCACTCTTACAAAACATATCCTTGCACTTTGCATTTGTATTCTTACCAGAACGCAAAAAAGTAGCGGACGCCGCAATAACGCTAAAGTAAAACTCGCTTGCTACAATGGCCGAACTGAGCGTGTATTCTACCACCACCGAGGTTGACGAAGACTTTATGAACGTCAAGACACTACGCCAGTCCGACCGCAGCGCCCGCCATGACTATGTGCACAAAACGAGCCGAGTGTTTGCTGCTCAGCTGTTCGGCTTTTCAGTCTTTCTCCTAGCTATTCGGTGGTTTGAGTTCACCATTCATGACTATGCCAACAGCTGGCTGCTAATCTTTTCGCTTATTATCAACTCCATATTTTCCATGATGGGCTTGTGGAAGAAGCGCAACTCGCAGGTATCCAGCATCGCATTCACCATTCTATTTACTTGCATTTGGGCCTACCTAGTCAATCTCTCGGTCTTTTCATTCTACTCGTACTCGCCGGCCAACGGTTGCTTTATTGCAACAGGTGTATTTGGTGCAATTGCAATGTTCACCATGCAGACCAACCATGACATAATCAGCCCAGTTGCGGGCTACTTCCTCGCCGGATCCTTTTTTGTCATTTCTATTGCGGTGCACTTTATCTTCAACTACCAGTACATTGGTGAATATCTGGGCGCTCTAGCCATTGCCTTCATTATTGCTGGGTACATCATGGTGGGCATCTTTAGGTCTACAGAGTACTTTACATCCAACGTCAAGACGACCGTCAGTTTGGCCATTACCATGGGTCTGGCTCACCCCTTGATCCCCTACATGACAATTGACGACTTTACTTTTGACTACATTTAGATATTTTCTAGACGCGTGTAGTTTTAGCGATATACAAAGTTTCATACTTCCTTTCTTTGTATTATTTATAAAGCAATAAAAAGAATGACTCTTTCTTCCTTAGTGTCTTTAAAGCGCAAACGCCAGCTTTGCTTTAAAAAACACATTGGCGCTTTTAAAAGACCCTTTATTACAAAGCCTAAGCAAAACAACCAGAAAGTAAAGCTTTGAAAAGCTAAGAAAAGAGATAAAAGGCTATCGAACGAGCTCTTTGAGGGGTTTCGCTCTTTCCACAGATACTGCAGGCATATTTGCTTGCCACACTTTCTTTACACTTCTTCTCTGCCTTATCACTCTAGTCCACTTTATCATCTCTCATACTTTGCATTCCACCACCTGTACATTTTGTTTAAAAAAGTTTCTCACTTTTCAAGCCTCAATATCAAAAGCAATGATGGATGAACAAGCCGCCGAGTTCTACGACCACATCAACTCCGACCTTGCTCTAGGCGCGTCCATCATCGAGTCTGACACTAAAGTTCGCAATACGTATGTCAATAGGATATGTCGTGTGCTTACCGCTCAGCTGCTAGCAAACTCCATACTGCTTCGCGGCATTCTGTGGTTTGAGTTTGTTGTCGTCGACTACGCCAACAGCTGGCTGCTGATTTTCTCCCTCATTCTAAACTCTATCTTTGCCATGGTTGCGCTGTGGGAGACACGTCGGTCGCAAGCCGCCAGTGCCAGTTTTGTGACTTTGTTCACTTGCTCTTCGGCGTACCTCATTAACCTGATAGTCTGGTACTTTAAAGACATTGTCCCCATGCAGGTGTGCTATATTGCTACCATGTACTTTGCGGTAGTCACAGTGTTTACACTTCAGACCAAGGTTGATTTCATGAACCGGGAGGCTATCATTGCCTACGGCTGCGCAACTGGTGTTCTTGCCGGGCTGTTTCATTTTGTAGAGCCTTTTTGGACGTTTTCTAGGTTTGTAATTGCCTATGCCGTGGCAGCCGTCCTGTGTGCCTACTTTGCCTTTGGCATTGTACGCTCTATGAGCATTTTGAACGCGCAGACTCAGCCCACCATCAGCCTGGCCGTCGCCGTTTCAATGATTTATCCGTTTATCCACTTTGCAGGTATTGGTCTGGACGACTTTGGCTACTAAATTTCACACTCTATATTGTACTTTTTTCAATATAATATTACAAACATCCATGCAAGATTAGAAACTGTGACATGAAATTGGCAAGCAAATGATGCCAGCTAGCCTTGACACTAGATCGCCTCAAAGCAAAGATAAATGCAGTCCAAATTCAAAAGACGCTTAAAAGAATGCTTCACTTTGCTGTAAAGCCTCTTTAAGCACAAAAGTCTTTTTCCGCTAAGCGCCAAGCATTTCTTTTTAGCGAGTGTTGGCGAGTACATGCAAGATAAAGCGCAGGGTGCTTTTTCCATTCTTTCATCTTTGTTCTCTTCAAGCTTCCCAATAGTCTTATCACACTTGCATTTTGTACTCTAACACATATTCGAACAGCAAATAATGTCCGGACACCAGCACGAGCCCAGCACAAGTGCTGATTACGACGACTACCTGTTTGGTGGCGCGCTCAGTGAGTCAGATGTAGTTAATCGCCACGACTACGTCCACAAAGTCGGGCGTATCATCACGCTCCAGCTCCTTGCCACCTCAATAGTACTCCACGCAATTCTGTGGTTTGAGTTTATAGTCCAAGACTATTCCAACAGCTGGCTACTGATAGCCTCGTTAATACTAAACACTGCGTTCACAATGACCGGGCTTTGGTACTCTCGCTGCTCTCAGACAGCTAGCATTGGCTACTTGGCTCTGTTTACGTTGACGTGGTCGTATCTCATCAACTTGCTCTACTGGTTCTTGGACTATTTTGACCCGATGCGCGGATACTACATTACGACTATTTTCTTCGCTCTCATCACCGCCTTTACAGCTCAGTACAGGGTCGATATCTCGCTGAAAAAGTCCAAACTGCTGCTGTCAGCCGGGTTTGTAGCAGGGTTTGCCATCGTTCACATAGTGATGCCCTATGTTAACGTTATCCGGGCCATTGGCGCTTCCGTGAGCGCTCTGTGTCTGACTGCGTACTTGCTCTATGGCATTGCAAAGTCCATGCCCTACTTGTCGTCGGGCGTAGAACCGACCGTAAGCTTTGCCGTCACAGTGGCCATACTCTATCCATTCGTCTCGCTATCAAACATTGCTCAGATCGATTTTGGAAGCAACAGCAAATAGGGCAAAGACCATAGTTTCTTTCACGAATGTTAAGAAAATAAAGAAAACAAGCTTAGTTATACGAGTCGATTAGACGACTCAGACGGGCAGTTTCAGCCACATAGTCAATGGGGTGGGCACTGGTAGCCGAAATCCTCACGCGCGTGGCCTCATTGTAGGTTTCGGACTTTGCCTTGCACCTGAACCAATACTCCTTGAAAGTAGCATCAGCAATCTTCTGGCCAAAGGCGGCCTCATTGATGCGCTGCAGCTCAATCATCTCGTTGGCAGTAGCGCCAAGCAGCAGCTCGCCGACATCGTTAAAGCACTGGAGCCAGGTCTGGCCCGTGTCATCACTGACGTTAACGGAGAAAATATAGCGGTAATCGGGGGCTGGCCACGAGCGCTCGCACTTCTCGCAGCGCCACTGCCCGGAAGAAAGGTCCTCAGTGACCTTTTTGTTGCAGTTCTCGCCAGGACACGATGGGTAGGCAAGATTGTTGCTGCGGATAAAAGCAATAGTGCCCTTGAGATTGAAGAACTCGGCAGCATCCCCCGACCCAATATTCTCAGCGCTGACCTGAGCCATCGTCTTTAACTGCGCATCAAAGTTCTCCCCAGTGCCCATACCGCCGCCAGCAGAGCCACCGGCGCTAGCTCCTCTGAACGACTGGAAGCTCATGTGGCGGCCCTCCGCGTCGTACCAGCCGCGAAGAGCGTGTGCCTCGGGGATGTCAGGGTTGACGGTCATCGAGCCCACAGAGGGGAGGGACAGAGTACGGCCGCCAAAGTCGCCCACACGCATGCCCTTAAAGGCAATGACATGCTCAACCGGGACATTAAAGGTCTCGGCCTCGGTACCCCACAGCGACGCCCGCACCTGGAAGCCCGACTTGTCGACGACAACCAGCTCGCGCTTAGTCAGCTTGCGGTCATCAGTGCGCAGAGTAATCTGCGACAGCTCTGCAACTTCCTTGAGAACGCACAGGACATCCACGACATGGTTCTTCTGGAACTTCTCCAGGCTGGACAGCGGAACAAAGTCGTAGTGCTCCTGCGGCACATTGGCTTGCTCCAAGCAGAGCTCGACAATGGTGTTGTCGTCAAAGGTAAGCTCGTACTGGTTGTTGACATTGGAGAACTGCTGCTTGGCCATGCGCACCTGCGCGTTGCTGATATAGTAGACCTTTCCAGGCTCGAACAGCGGGAAGAGCTTGTCCACCTGCTGGGTAAACGCAGTGCCGCGGATTTCGCCGCTGTCGTCCAGCAGAGTGACGCTGAAGAGCCGGCCTTGGCTGCTGGGCTTGTTCCACGACTTGATGCTGGTCTTTTGCGTGACGCGAGCGCGGATAGTCCACTTGTTGTGGTAGGGGTTGAGATCAGCAATGGGGTGCACACTAGGCGGAGCGCCAGCATGCACGGGAGCAGAGCCGCCCATGCCCGAGTACTTTGGATTGATGTTATCAACACGGCTCATAAACGACGATGACTGCGCACCACCAAAGTGCGACTGCTGCTGCATAGGTGGAGGCTGCTGGTACTGCGGTTGATAGGCCGGCATAGAGGTAGACAGCTCTACAGCCGCAGCAAACGACTGAGGTGCGTCGGATCCAGCACTAGCGTCATCTTGGTCAGTGAGCTTGAGAGGGTTGCCAAGTTTCTCGGCCACAGTCTCCAGGACCTCAGCATCGTGAATAACAATAAACAGCATGGGAGACTCGCTTTCGCGTGCCTTCTTGCTCACGCTGCACTTGTTGACCTTGAGTATAGTGTAGCGCGTGATGGTCTCGTTAGCCACCAATGGTTTAAGCTTGCTGGGGATCACAGCCAACGACATCCTCTCGCCGTCAGACACCATGCAGCGGTAGGCTTCCGGGGTCTGGTTGCGTAGCAGCTGGATAGGGCTAATGACTTGGACCATGAAGGGCGTAGTAACAGTCATGTTGCCAGAGGCCTGGTGAAAGCGCAAGATTTCGCCAGCAGACAATTCAACCATGTGTGCACTCTTGTTTGCGTCAGAAGGCTGGAATGAGAGAGAGAGATTTGAAAGAAAAAACAGAGTAGATGCTTTTAAAATAAATGAAATAAAATTGAGAAAGGAGAGAGCAGACTTTTGTTCTTGCGGCGCGTATCAAATGCTGCGTGAAAACTTTGATCTGTGTTGAAAAAATCAAGCCTTGATAAACGCGTCACGCGTACCTCGATTCCCACCATTGTTACAGGCAACTCTTGTATGCCCTCGTTCAGCTACTAATTTCTTTATTCGCCATGAATTTGCTCGTATTTCTACCCTTGCTGCTGCTGGCAGATGCAAAGAGCGGCACGCTTGTCCATCTGCCAGCAGCAGAGAAGGACCTGGCACATCCGTGTAACAACAAGCCGTGTCCAGCGAATCTTGTCTGCGTCGAGACCACAGTCGCCTGCTTTGTCGCACCCTGCTATCCGCTCTACGACTGCGTTGACCTAGGCCATAAACCATTGCCATCCATTCTCACCTAACTCTTTGTAAAAAATATATTGCACTAGTAACCTAATATCCTGGCGGAGAGCCATGCTCAGTCACGGCCCAAACTGACCTAGTAGCGGCTCTCAGCTTGCCCTTCCAGCTGGCCGATTTATTGCACTCCAATGTGAGCTTTTTCAAATCGGCATCAGACCTTTTCGCTGGATCCAGTCCTCGCTTACCACACCAGGTGGCCCAATATCTCCAAACGCTGTTGTAAGCCCGGTTAGTTCCAATGCCAAATCGGTTGATATGAGACGTAATAGATGATTCAGATCGACCTTGACGCAAGAGAGCTGCTCGGATTATATCCTGGCGCTCCAGTCCCAGGGGCCACCTCTGAGCAGGTCTCGGACTGGCATTTGCACTAGAGCTAGCATGCTCGTTTTCAACGACCCCAGTGGCATTCGTCATCAGAGCGGCTGTCTCTGGGGATCCATTCTGCCCAGCTATCGCTGGACTATTCGCTTCTATGCGCCTACCACGCTGCGCCTGGCCAAAGGCGCCCATATGTAGGCCAACTCGGGAGTAAGAGTGATGGCGCTCGGTACTGACCGTTCCTTGCGTATGCTTGCCTCGCTGGCGGGTTATAGGGCCAGCATGCCGTTTGGGGATGCTGTCAATATAGCCCTGTTCTCCATACCGTAAATCCTCCGTGTGTTCGCTTTGCTCAGTTGTGTCAGAGTCCTCCGTATCTAGTCCACGCCGAAAGGCACCAGTCTCCTCTTCAACCGTGTAGAATATCACATCTCTGCGCTCGTCTCTAGTGCGCACCAGCGTAGCACAAAGCATGCCCAGCAGCTTACTTGCCCCAGCCACCAACCTCCTGTCAACCACTGAACTACCAAGCGCTTTACCCAGCATCTCCACTCCATAGGCGGCCATAGTTGCAGCTTGACTGTAGGCCTCATCCGCAACAAGGCTATCATTTAGCCTACCAGCCTGACGAACACCCTTCCAGGCGCTAGCAGAGAAGCTCAGCGGCGCAAACTCCGACTCTCCATGTGGGTACAATTCACGGAGACTCGCCCAAGTCATCGTGTTCGCACAAGCATTTTGCTTTATCTCGTCAAGACGAGTTTTAGAAATCGGCTCAGCAGCAAAACTAAGCCCGGCCTTTTCGGTCTCTTGCTCAATGTCCACTGCTTCAGAGTCCTCTGAGCTAGTGGAGCCATCGGCCAGAGTCCGAGTGATCCTATCTGCATTCTTCATGCGCAATATCAATGCGCGCTGGCTACATAAAAGATGCTCAACTGTATCAAGAATATGCTCAAGTGTTTCTTCGTTCATAGCAAATGTTAAAAGTGGCAAGCCTCAGGTTAAAAAAATAATTCTAGAGAGAAAAATGGATTGTGCTGAAGCGAGGATAAACTCTCCCGAGAAATCTAGCCCTCAACCATGCCAACAGTAGAGCTAGGAATTACCTCGTTTCCCCTGCTGTATATACTGAAAATCTGCCTCCCAAATGACTACTTCTCGCCATTCAAAGTAAGAGTTCACATGTTACTTTTCATTTACTTCATAAACCAATGGCCTGACAAATATTGACCGGTGCTTTGATGTCAGCAGGGATACCCAAGTTAGGGATATCTGCAGGTAGCAGAGAATCACTTTTTCCGACTCCGAGTTTCGCCAAGACCAGCCATATCTTGTCGCCATACACGGGGACCATAGCCCTGAGCAAGTCCAAAACATGGGGAGCCAGGGGCTCGTACTCCAAAAATCGCATAGAGAGCCACGTCAGGTCCCAAGCGGTCGGATCATCCAGTGGAACATGATAGACAACAGTGCGCATAGTCCTCAAGATCCTAAAGACAAGATCACGCTCGCTAGCCCGCTGCGCAACCAAAAGAGGAGAAGATGCTCGCAATACCCGAGCAAAATACATCCACAAATCGTCATGCACTCGCTTACGCATCCAGCTCTCGCCCAAACGACACACAGCCTCGATGACATCACAGGCAGCCAAGGTAACGTAGAACAAGTCTCTGCCGCGATCCAAGCGATTAACCAAGGCAGGCCATACTTCGTTTATCAGGGGTAGGAGGTCCCGCGTATTAGTGAGCGCCAAGATCGCGTTCTGCACGATTTTCAGCGCAAGCAGTTGCTGAGCTCCATCTTCTGCCGCCAAAAAGTTCTGCGTTACCATCGATATCTTTACCGCCAGCGGACTACCCGCCTCTTCCTCTTCCTCATCGGTTTCCGGCACGGACTTTGTAACCAGCTCCTTAACAGGCTCCTCAGGCTCTACTTGTTCAAAGTCAACTAGTGCAGACATTTGATCCTGCACGTCCCACTCATCCAGCTCAGTGAGAGCGCGGCCAATGGGATCCGGATCAGCCATCCCCACAGGCAGCTCCCCGCCCTCGATCTGAGCCACAGTCCGTCCGGCGGCAACCGTGCTAGTAACAACCTCCAGGAATTGCAGAGCACCAGTAGCCACAGCATCATCAGTCATGTCCTCGCAGACATCCAGCGAGTCCTCTACAACGTCATCCAAGTAGACCAGGATATCCTGGCCAACAAGAAGTACAGCGCTAGTCAGAATCTGAAAAACAGCGGGATGCAATTCTACCAGCCGCAGCTGTTGAGAGCAACCCTCGATAATATAGTCGATATTGCCTTTAAGCAGGTCCGGCACAGACAAAGAGCCTGTGGTATGAGCCAGAACAAGCAGGGCACGCTGAGCCTGATTGCGGAGCAGGGGCGAGTTGGCCGATGATATTTGCAGCAGTGGAAAGAGCAGCAAATCGAGGTAATAGGCTGCGCCAGAACCGATCGTTGGCACAATAGCTGAAATGGCATTGAGCACAGCACACGACTGCAGCACGCGATCCGAGTCGCTTTCATGAGCCACACCCGCTGCAGCAGATTGCACACTTGATTCCTGGCCAGTAGCGCCAAAGTAGTCGATACAGTACTGGAACGCAGGCTGATACACCGCCGCTATTTGCTCTCGCGTAGCCATAGGAGCCACCTCAGTAAGCAGCCACAGCGCCGCCGGGCCCAGGCCATCAGATCCACCAGGAGCCGTCAGCACAGCCACCAACTGCGCACATACAGCAGCAGGGCCAAGAACCGCTACAACGGCCCGCACAAGCTCATCAAGAGCCGCTCGCAGTTCAGCACTACGGTACGCATCAAGGACAAACGGTACCGGCGCCCGCTCCACATCCCCGCCCGCATCCGAAGACACCTCGCTGATAAGCAGTGAGGTGCCAGGAAGCGAGATAGCAAGCGACTCCAACAGCACACGCAGCCCGCGAGCAGCCCACCAGGGAGCAAGCAGCGCATGGGCCTCCGCCCTCGGCAACACCCGAGCGTAGCCAGCAACAAGAGCCAGCACATCAGCGCGCTGAGTCTCAGAACCCCGCGCCACGTAGCGATCAAACATGGGCAGCGCCGAATCGAGCAGCCGCGCTACAACATGCCCCCAAGCAGGGTCCACGCATAGGGCGGTAAGGCGGTCCACATGGTCCGAGTACTCAGGGACTGCGAGCCCCAGAGAAAAGCACGCCTCAATAGCCACCGACACACAGGGTGTAGCCCGCAGCGCCTGGCAGTCTAGGGCCACTGCAGAAAACAGCTTAAGCAGGGCAAGCGAGATCGCCCTATACTCGGTGTGCCGCAGCCCAGCCAGTCGCCAGAGCATATGTCGCAGGCGGCGCTGGTACTCGCCCGCTGAGTCCTCGCCCAAAACAGAGGCACTGTTGGCATTCTCTTCGCTGCTCTCGTGGAGGATACTCTCAATGCCATGGCGTGCTCGCCTGGCCCAGTCGGCCGCTAGCCCCTCCTCATTTTTCGCCGTCGCTGTGTCTGGCTCCTGATAAAGTGCCAGGATAGCTGCTCGCATAGCGTCAATCGCCAGGGCGCGTACCGCCGCTGTGGGCTTTCTCCACGTACTCGTGCTGATCGCCATGTTTGCTATACTAGTCTCCAGACCAGTGCCCTCTTGATGGTCTCCTGACGCCTGCTTAGAGCCAAGCGCCGGCGGTAACTGGGCCAGCGCAACGCGAGCGAGGGCCGACGAGACACCGGGGAAAATTGGGCGCAAGGTATTGCGGTCGCTGAGGATTCCAGTACTGGGATGCAGAACATCACATAGGGTTTCCAGCGCAGCCACCTTTAACTGTTGACTATCAGCCATCTCCGCGTTATCCAGCAAAGCGCAAGTCGCCAGAGACAAATAGTCGGGAGGCAAATAAGCGCCCACATACAAAGCCAGCGACACTGTGCAAGGTGGCGCACCCAACTCAGCAATCTTCGTGTATGGCAATGGGTGCGCCGTTGGAATATGCACAGTCGCTACACCAGTAGCCAGCAGTCGCCAGCAGGCAATGGCCAGCTGCCGCGTGTCCTCAGGTAGTACTTTGCTGACCGCAAATAAAGGGATAAGGATGCGACTGAGATGATCGATGACTATCGCGTGTACCTCAGTCATGCCTAGGCGGCGGGTGGGTGTCAGGGCTTCGCGCAATGACTCAAGAGACAGCTCTCGCTCGCGGTCAGATAAAAAGATACCTGGAGCGAATACCTGCGCTTGTACGAGCGTAATGTGTGTGAGCAGTGATGTGGCTTCTACGTTAGCTGATTTAGCAACCTTGGTGGCCTCGACAAGCTGCTCTAGTCGTCGACACAGATCCCGCCGCTGAGGCGATTCCGACTGGAGGCATTGCGAGATAGAGGCGGCAAGTGCGCGAATATCCATGGCCATTATACTATGCTAAAAGACAATGGTATAAATCGAATGGAAAACAAACAGCTTGGACTACAGACCACCAAAAAAAAATGTTAAGAGTGGTGACGAAAGCTTCGAGACCAGTTATGGCCAACAAAGAAAGCATATCTGGGTCGCACGACTGTTTCTTCCACTTGCCCTTTTGTCATTAACGGCTTTTTTCTCTCATGTCTGTTTCTGACGAGCCCACAAACGAAAGGGAGCGGCTGCGGGTCCAGCTCTCCCAAGACAAGTCGCATCACCTGAAGAACGGACGGTTCTGCAACCCCTGGCCGTCGTTCACCGAGGTGCCTTTACTAAAGTTCTACCACCACCTCCTAACCCGCGATACCACTCTAGCCCAGCAGTCAGTAGCAGAGGGTTGCGCGCCCCGCGTAGTGCCACTCAACCGCGCCCTCCTAGACGCACACACGGACAACCTACAGCTGACGTGGCTGGGCCATTCCTCGGTGCTAATACACCTAGATTATGCCAAGATACTCTGCGACCCCGTATTCTCCAACCGCTGCTCACCCGTCCAATGGCTAGGCCCCAAGCGATACACGCGGGCACCGTGCCAGGTGGAGGAGCTACCGGAGGGCATAGACTTTCTCGTACTCTCGCATAATCACCACGACCACCTAGACTGGAACACATTGCGTGGGATTGCTGCTAGGTACCCGGCTATCCAGGTATTTGCTCCCCTGGGCAATGGACCGATGCTAGATGCTGCTGGGTTCAGAATAGTGTATCTCAGGGACTGGTGGCAGGAAACCACAGTGTCTATGTTGGGCAAGGACGGACACGCTAAATACAAGTTCGCGTGTACGCCAGCCCAGCACATCACATCGCGCGGCATATTCGACCTTAACAAGACTCTGTGGTGTAGCTGGGTGATTGAGGGTCCATTCGGTCGCCGGGTGTTTTTCTCGGGCGATACAGCATACTCCTCGACCTACAACAATGAGGCAGGTGCTGTGTGTCCGGCCTTTGGGCAGATCGGGCAGGTCTATGGGCCTATTGACCTGGCTGCGCTGGCTGTGGGAGGGTATGGACCAGAGGCGTTTTTCTGTGGCGTTAACTCTAAACCGGAGCACGCTGTGAGGATCCACGAGGATATAGGGTCTAGGAAGTCAGTTCCCATTCATTGGGGCACATTCATGCTTACGAGCGAACCTGTTGACGAACCACCAGAGCGCTTTGCAAGGGAAATGCGGGCGCGTGGCCACGGCGACCAAGCGTTTGCTGTACTGAGTATTGGCGAGACCCTGACTGAATTAGCCTGATTTTTTTCTTTGTCTGTGCGTTCTCTGATCTACATGATGACGATCCCTTCATAGAAGGAAGAATTCCACTGCATCCGAATAGAGATTGCACCTTGATAAGGGCTTGCTTCCTATTAGCTAAGAGAAGGCCTCTTCTTTTCCGTGTTGTACAGATATTTTTTCATACTTTTAAGGCGAACACTAAGTTGACGTCTACAAAAACCAGCATACTTTCATCACCCCTATTATCGCTGCGGGGTAGAATATCTAGATTACTGCCTTTAATACCGATCACAATGACCAGTCCCTCACTGACCGGTGAAGCGCTTCGCCTAGAGCTATCCAAGGACAAGTCGCACCACAAGAACGGGCGATTTGTCAACCCCTGGCCCTCCTTCGCCATACCACCCATCCTACTGTTTATTAAGGACTTTATAGTAAACTTTGACAAGGGGATTGCCAACAAGTCAATAGCCGAAGGACGCGTGCCCCAGGTAGTGCCCCTAGACCCTGCGCTTATCGACGGACCCGCATCCCTGGGCCAAATGCAAGTGACCTGGCTGGGCCACGCCTCATTGCTGGTGCAAGTGGATGGGGCGACGATACTCTGCGATCCCGTGTTCTCGCAGCGCTGCTCGCCGAGCCAATGGGTGGGCCCCAAACGGTACACGAAACCGGCTTGCCAGGTGAAGGACCTGCCGTCGGTGATCGATGTGCTGATTATCTCGCACAACCACTACGACCACCTGGACTGGAACACGCTATGCGAGGTAGCGAAAAAATACCCTGATATCCGCGTATACTCCCCACTCGGCAACCGCGGCATCCTAGAGTCCATAGGGTTCGGTAATGTGTTTATTGGGGACTGGTGGGATGAGTTCCATATCACCGTACCCGGCATCGACGGCACATTCACCCTGGCGTGTACGCCGGCCCAGCATATGACAGCGCGTGGCGTCTTTGATCGCATGGCCTCCCTGTGGAGCAGCTGGGTGGTGAAGGGGCCGTCGGGCGGCAAGTTTTTCTTCTCCGGGGATACGGCCTATTCCTCCGTCTATGGCAACGAAAGCAAGGCCGAGTGCCCGGTGTTCAAGCAAATTGGCCGCGTCTATGGTCCGTTTGATCTTTCGGCCATCGCTATTGGGGCGTATGCTCCAGAGCACGTATTTTCTAGCGTGCATGTGAATCCGGAGCAGGCGGTGCGTATTCATGAGGATATAGGGTCGAAAAAGTCGATTGGTATTCACTGGGGCACTTTTGTATTAACTAATGAGGCTACGGATGAGCCACCTATAAGACTGAGGCAGGAGATGGAGGCTAGGGGGCATTTGGCGGAGGAATTCTCGGTTGTGAGTATTGGGGAAACTGCACGGGCTAAGCGCGATCCGCTGACCTCATCCAATATATAAATTTGGGCGAGGGGTCATGGATTTTTTTGTTTGAATATATTGGACATTGTTTTTGGAGATTGGGACTCTTGTGTGTGAAAAATAAAAGCTGAACAATTGATATCCACCCCAATAAATCGCATCTACGTGAGGCGTCTGTGCGCAAGGCTTTTTGTACAATACCTGGGAGAATGGAAGCCGGGATTTCAAAATTCCCACAAGAGGTATTTATAGATCCCCCCACGCGTTTTATCTCTAGCATAGTATAAAAGCTACATAAAAAAAACCAGTTTTTTCACTTCATGAACACCTTTGTGGCTTTCTTTTCCTCTTTTTTTTCTCTCCATATACTGGGGTTTTTTCTACTGTTCTTTATTGTTATTGTTTAAAGTTTATCGTAACAGTAACGATTGTTTTGGTTTTTTCGAAAAGGTAAGAATGATGATCGTCCTCTACTTTTCAGAGCGAGTCGATGACGCCAGTAAACCGAGTGGATGGCTCGGAAAGAGAGAAAATCTCATCTATTTCTGGCTATCCCACCAGCCCCAAGCAGTGTGCAACCCAAAAAGGAGGGCGTATCACTGGTGTTTTTATTTTCCACTTCTAATTTTTCCTTTCCTCTTTTTCTTTCTGCACTGTCATCGCTATTTTCCTGTTCCTCTTTTTCTCTCGCCACACACACCTTTTTTCTTTTTACGATTGTAGTCCCACTCAGGAGTGGACATTAACGAGTTAAGCAAAGCGGAGGAGGACCGACCTCTAGCGGCCATTTTTTATTGAGAAAAAGGTAAGCCTCATAATGCTCCGCGAGCCAGGAACAATACAAATCTCCTAACTAGGAGAGGTTAGTGTGGCGCCTTTCTTCCATACTAGCCGAAAGGGGAGTACACTACATCCAAAACAATGAGTTCGTTTTATGTACAGGCATTCTCATGGAGAAGAAAACATTCCTCCCTCTTCCCTCCCTCCCTTCTTCATACGCCACTAACACTTTTTTTTACTTCTTCTCTTTAGATTTTTTTTAATAATGGCTAGTAGTGGAAACCGCAGTCCATTTGAGGACACTGATGGATTTGACAGCAACAACAAACGGAGGTACGCCAACAGTAGTCTGGGCTCCGATGGATTTGATGGAGTACTACTACCAGGCACCGGTTTCTTCAACAACAGCGGTCATCCCAGCAGCGGTGTGGAGCTCGAATTGCTCTCCAGCACCAGCTCGCACACGCGCAACGACCCCCTCAGAGACCGTCTGGACCAGCGCACCGGCTCCGACATTTCCTCGCAAGCCGGACACCCAGCCACGGCCGCCGACCACCGGCCCCTGATAGGCGGCATCGGCGAGGTGCCCGTCGGCCTGCCAGCGGCCACGCCGATTGACGAGGGCCGGCATTTGCAGCGCAGGCGACGGACAGCAGCGCCGGAGGCCGCCGAGGACGGGTACGCGTCGTACCAGGCGCCCATGCGGCACCGGTCGCTCGTGCGGCCCGAGCGGCAGCAGGGCGGCGAGCCCAGCAGCAGGGCGCGGGCGGCGGCGGCGGCGCGGCAGCGGCGCAAGCAGCAGGCGGGGAAGCCGCGCAGGCGGCGATGCTGCCCGTCGCCGTGGCAGACGTACTGCCGCGTGGTGACGTTCTGGGCGCCCGGGCGCATGCTCCGGTGCTTTGGGATGCCCGATAGCCAGGTGCAGATGGCGTGGCGCGAGAAAATGGGGCTCGTCAGCCTCATCCTCATGCTCATGGGCGCCATTGCCTTCCTGACGTTCGGGTTCCAGCAGGTGCTCTGCGGGCTGTCCGGCCAGCAGACGCGCATCAAGTGGAACGAGGTTGGCAACGGCTACGTGGTGGTGCAGGGCCGCGCCTACGACATTACCAGGTTCAAGCATGCGAAGGCTACGCCGTGGACGGGCGCCACCAACTCGTATATTATGGGGGCGCCAGCCAACGCGGGTGGCAAGGACCTGAGCTTTTTGTTCCAGAACCCTAATGGCGCGTGCCACGGCGTCATGAGCTACGACCGCTCGGCGCAGGATGCCAACGGCAACGTTGTTAATGCCTTCCCCTGTGTCTATTACAATGGGTCGGGGTCGATCGACGCCAACCAGATCCCCAGCAACCAGGGCTGCCACAACTCGGCGGCAGGGCGGCGGGCGCTGGCAGCACTTGATAGCACGCCTGTGCAGTACTCGTGGGACGATGTGCGCAGCCAGCCCAACCTTGTTGTCTACAACGGCGCTGTGCTTGATTTGCTGCGGGGCCAGTTCCTGCTGTCCACGGCGAAGCCACCGCCGGAGCTGGCGGCGCTCATTGAGGGCTCGATGCGAGGCAAGGACGTGTCGCTGCACTTGTCGAGCGGGTCGAAGAAGGACATTGGCGCCTGCGCCCTGGATCTCTTCAGGGTGGGGGCCATCGACGCGTCCTCGCTGGGGTGCATTGCAGCAAATATCATGCTGTATGTGTCGCTGATTGTGATTCTGGGCGGCGTCTTTGCAAAGTTCTTTATGGCCATTTACTTTGGCTGGTTCATGGGCCCCCGCCTCGGCCAGGTCAAGAGCGATTCGCCTGAAGCCCGCAAGGACCGCCAGGCTGCTATTGAGGCGTGGGCCGATGTCAATAACCACGTCGACGCCAGTGGCCAGAACGCCGAGCAGCTTGATCGCACGTACACCGTGCTCGCTGACCCTGCTACGAGCCGTGGCGGCAACGCGGCCAATCGCCGGTCGAGGTTCTTCCCCACCACGTCGCGGTACTCGCACTTTATGCCCGGCGATGAGCCGGGGTCCCGTGACAAGGCGCGTATCCCCGCGCGCCAGTCGCTGTTTGCCGTGGCGCGGCAGTCGGCCAGCCTGACGCCAATAGCGGCCACCGACGAATCGCCGGCCACGCAGGTGGTTCCCGTGACGTCGCCGTTTGACTTTGCGCTGGCGTACACGCTGCTGCTCGTCACGTGCTATTCGGAGGGGGCGCGAGGGATCCGCACGACGCTGGACTCGCTGAGTGGCACAGACTACCCAGCGTCGCACAAGTGCCTGTTCATTATCTGCGATGGCCTCATCAAGGGCGCTGGTGAGGACATGTATACGCCCGATGTGTGCCTGTCGATGATGACCGACTTTGTTATCCCGCCCGACCGCGTCCAAGCCTACTCCTATGTCAGCATTGCGCAGGGTGCCAAGCGCCATAACATGGCGAAGCTCTATGCTGGGTTCTATTCGCCAGGCGAGAACTCACCGCCACATGCACGTGATAACCGCGTGCCCATGATCCTCGTCGTCAAGTGCGGCTCCCCCGATGAGGCCAATGAGCCGAAGCCCGGTAACCGTGGTAAGCGGGACTCGCAGATCATCCTGATGAGCTTCCTCCAGCGCGTCATGTTCGATGAGCGTATGACGGAGCTCGAGTACGAGCTATTCAATGCCATGTGGAATGTCACCGGCGTCACCCCCGACAACTTTGAGATCGTGCTCATGGTTGACGCCGATACCAAGGTGTACGTTGATAGCCTCACGCGCATGATCAAGGCCATGGTCGACGACCCCACCATCATGGGCCAGTGTGGCGAGACAAAGATCGCCAACAAGACTGACTCGTGGGTGACCATGATCCAGGTCTTCGAGTACTATATCGCCCATCACCAGGCCAAGGCCTTTGAATCGGTGTTTGGTGGTGTTACATGTCTCCCTGGCTGTTTCTGCATGTACCGGATCAAGGCGCCCAAGGGACAGCATGGATACTGGGTGCCCATTTTGGCGAATCCCGATATTGTGGAGAACTACTCTGAGAACGTCGTCGACACCCTGCATAAGAAGAACCTGCTCCTCCTCGGTGAAGATCGGTACCTGTCGACCCTCATGCTAAGGACGTTCCCCAAGCGCAAGATGATGTTTATTCCATCGGCCGTTTGTAAAACAGTGGTTCCTGATACATTCAAGATCCTGTTGTCGCAGCGTCGTCGTTGGATCAACTCCACTGTGCATAATCTGGCTGAGCTCGTGCTTGTTAATGACCTGTGCGGCACCTTTTGTCTTTCCATGCAGTTCATGATCTTCATGGACCTTATCGGCACCCTGGCTCTCCCCGCCGCTATTGTGTTTACGCTCTACGTCATTATTATTGCCACCTTTACGCGCCCCGTCCCCTGGCTGCCTCTATCCCTGCTCGCTGTCATCCTGGGATTGCCGGCTGTGCTTATCGGGCTCACTTCGCGCAAACTGGTGTATATCGGGTGGATGCTCATCTATCTGTGCTCGCTGCCTGTGTGGAATTTCGTATTGCCTGCTTACGCGTATTGGCACTTTGATGACTTTTCGTGGGGACAGACTCGCATGGTGCATGGCGAAGATAAGGATAAAGGACATGGTGGTGCCAATGGCGAATTCGACTCGTCGCAGATAGTGATGAAACGGTGGTGCGATTTCGAGGCAGAGAAGCGACGCAAGACCCAAGTCATCTTGGGTTCCGTTCCCAGTTTGGCGGCACTCGCTGTATCCAGCAGCATCGACCTCCCACCGCCCCTTCTAAGTGCACGGCAATCGAGGTTGGCTGTATCGAGACCCGGCTCTGTCTCCAACTCTATTAGCCACGATGGGTCGCCGCGCCTCATGGCTAGGGAGTCGCTGGGCGATCAGATCAGCAGTGTGGGCCAGGCTTCCATCTTGCATCAAGTGGCCACTGATATGGAGGACGCTGATGCGCAGGCTGCCGCTGGCTCTATTGAGAAGTTGGGGTATCTGACGCCGAATATTATCCCTGTGCTGGCGTCTCAGGGCCTGTCGTCTCGGGCGTCATATGCACCGTCGCTGGCTAGTCCCTTGGGTGGGTTCTCGGCGAGCGCATATTCAGCGCCTATGTCGCCTGATGCTAGTAGCTCGTATGGGGGTTACTATAACTCGTATGAACCACTGGCGGCTGTTCCTGTGGTTCCGCCTATACCGCAACAATACGTGTCGTCATCGCCAAGATCTCAGCGTAGTAGAGAGGAGATGGCAGATGATAGTGAAAAGAATTAGGGACAAATTTTTTATATTCTATTTTTGTTTCGCTTCGTTTCTTTCTCCGATAAAAGGAAACAGAACTGATCTTTTTTCTTTTGCAGTCTCAATGTTCTCGGAAATAACTGTCTCCTCTCCTCCCCTGTCCACGTTCTCCAGGTGAGTTTAAAAGAGCGCTGTTTTTTCAAATCTCCTCTTTTGCTTTGTATTGTTCCAGAAGCATCCCCCTTTTTCTGCCATGGCTAGCATCGCTTTTACTACTACCTCTTTTATCTACGATCCTGATAGACTATTAGGTCCCTACACTATCCATAAAATTGGAGTAGCCGCAGAGTCCACCTACAAAGAGGCTATCGAGAGCGTTAGAGATGACAATGTACCTGACCACTATAAGCCCTTGGTAATTGAGAGAAGCCTGTTCCATAAAACAGTTCTGCTTGTGGTCAATGTGGATAGTCAAGTCGAGTGTAACTTTTTTACTTTGTTCATGCCGGAGGAGCACTACATTAAATACCATGATGATGGAATGGAGCTATCGTCATCAATTGTAAACACTTTGGAAAAGTTGGTATATAGCCATCTTGTCAATAGTATTGCTATTCCGGTCAGCAACGAGGAATACAACAAAGAAATAGAGGAAGGGAAGAGTGATGTCCCTGGTTGCAAGTGTAGCATTATGTGATCCTTTTTTATTACACATATATGATGGCTACGGGGGCACTGGGTGCTGATTTTTTCTTTTCTTTTTCGCACCCAGTAGCTTGAACTGGCTGTTTATGTTAGAGTTGCCTTATATTTAACTGCTACACTCGGGAATAAATCAGTGGCATCATCACATATATTTGTCTAATAAATAGCCTTTTCTCCCTTGAAACCAACCTTCTCAATCGTTGCTACTTCTCGCTATTTGTCTAAAAAACAACTTAGTGTCCTGTCTACAGTTCTCTTGTCCTTCAGCACATGATCTCCTAGGTCTCGACATTGACAGTAATAGGAATTGGGCGCCCTTTTGACGTCATTTTCCCCTTTCTCTCGCCAATTTCCGGAAAAGGAAAAAAAGAAAAGGAAACTGCTTTTTCCTGACAGGACCATCCCACAGCAACAAAGCGATTCAAGTTGGCTTTATTTTTGTAACTAGCGCATACGTTCAAATACAGAAAAAAAATGAAAGAGTCGGTCTACGTAGTCAGGATCAGCGCAGCACTAGGCACCAGGCCAAGGTCCTTGAGCGTCATAGATTCGTGGCGGCTCTCAAAGTCCTTACGCGGAAACGACAAGGACAGCTTAAAGTGGCTGCCCACATGGGGCATGACCTTTTTGACAAACTCAATGACGTCCTTCAGAGTCTGGTCTGCCGCAAACACATGGGTAACAGGCGGCGTAGGACCGCCCTTCCCCGCCTGCAGCATAGGTCTGATCTGCAAGCGCGCCAAGTTGCCATCCGCCGCGACCTTGGGCAAGCCCGACTGAAGCATAGACTGGGGTTCCTCTTTCTTCTCCACAGTCTCGCCGTCTCTCTCCGCCTTCTCCAATGCGACTCTCCTCGCTCTATCACGTTTATCCTGCTCAATCTGATCCTTGATCTTTTGTTTTGCCCGCTTATCCTCCTCCTTCTCCCTCTTCTGCTTCTCGATCTCGCGCAAAAGCATCTGGTCCTTCAGCTTCTCCTTCTGCTCAACCATGTCCTGCCCCGCCTTACGCCTCAGCAGCTCGTTCTGCCGCAGCTCCTCCTTCTCAGCCTCCTCGCGCTTCTGCCTCTTCTCCGCAATACGACGCTGTATCTCCTCTAGCTTTTGCTTCTTCTCCTCCTCTGTCAGCGGCTTGATGGCCTCGGTGCTTTCGCTAAAGTCCTGGTGGCCTGATTTCGTCGCATGTACTTGAGCCAAGTCGGCGCTCGAGAATAGCTTGCCGCACTCGTTGCACTTTATCGACTGCGCGTGCTCAATCTTAGCAGCTTCTGAAGGCTCTTCGTCAACTACTGGGTCATCGATACCAGCGTCGTTGGCATGGGCATCGAGCCAATCCAAGGCAGGCTGTAGCCCGCTGCTGTTGGTAGCCTTTAGCGCTTTTTCGCTATAAATTTAACATAAAAGAAAGTCGGGGAGATTCAGTGGCAAATGCAATAGATAAGGAAGGTGCAAGTTTTGGAGCAAGTCTTACATGCGGACTTCAGAGAAGCCAAATTCGAGCAGCATAGCTTTGTCAGACATTATCAAAAAAAGGAATTTAGATTTATGCTTTTAAAAAAAAAGGGAAACAGATTGCTGTTAAAGGAAGAGCCTCGACCTCCTCTCCTCGCTGCTTTTCAAAAAGCCTGCTTGCATCAAAGAGGCTATCAAAATCAGCAAATCAGCGCTGATTCCCAGGATACGTCATCACTAGTGATTTTTTCTCCATGCATGCAACGTATTCCATGTAGAAAGTTCCAATACCGAGCACTAAACCAGTTTCAGCTGCATAGAGATTGCAGAGGAGAAGCTGCAATCGAGCAGTTGGGGGGATAAAGTTTGCTTGCAATTTTAAAACAGCGATCTATAGCAATCCGAAAAGTAATATCAGAATGCCAAGACAACAGCCAGCCACGCGGATGCACCACACGCAAAAAATAGAAGCGTGATCTCAGACCGAAAAAAGCCGAGCATCCCCCACTTTCCCTCTTTCTTTCTCAGCAACACCAATTTTTTTTCCGTACTTTACATATTCCATTTTCTTTTTTTAGCATTATGATAAACCCGACATTACACTGCCCACTCTCCTGCCCTCAGAACGGCAATGTCCAGCAGCAATGCTTTCTATGTCAAGGCCTATTCGATAGCGTAGACGAAGTTAAAGACCACATACGCACAGTTCACTTTTATCCACCACTTGATTAAAAAAGAAAGAAAACATTTATTAAAGAAAACATCCAAATTTCACACACGTCCCCCTAGCGATCCACTTCGCCAAACACCAAATCCATAGTTCCAATAACGGCAACAACATCAGCCAGCAGCGCATTCTTCATGAATGCACTAATAGCGCCCAAATGGTAGTAGCCCGGTGCCCTAATGTGGCACTTGTAGGGACGAGTGGATCCGTCAGCCACCATAAAGATGCCCATCTCGCCCTTGGGCGCCTCAATGGCCGTGTAAGTCTCGCCGGCGGGCACGTTGTACCCCTCCGAGAACAGCTTAAAGTGGTGAATCAGCGCCTCCATATTCTGCTTCATATTGACGCGTGGCGGCGGCGACACCTTCCAGTCATCCACCTTGTGGGGGCCCTCGGGCATCTGATCCAAGCACTGCTTAATAATACGCACGCTCTGGCGCATCTCCTCCATACGAATCAAGTACCTGTCAAACACATCGCCCTTCGTGCCGATGGGCACATCAAACTCCATGCGATCGTACACTTCGTAGGGCGCCGATTTGCGAATATCGTAGCGAATGCCAGTCGATCTCAGCATGGGCCCAGTAATCCCCCAATCGAGGGCCTCTTGCGACGAGATGGTGCCAACATCCACGGTACGCGCAAGCCAGATACGGTTCGACGTAACCATCTCCTCCACCTCATCAAGGCGGTCGGGGTACTGAGCAGCCCAGTCGTAGATGTCCTGCAAAAGCCCGCGTGGGATATCCTGAGCAACGCCACCGGGTCTCACATAGGCCGAGTGCATGCGGGCACCACACACGCGCTCGTAGAACTCCATTAGGCGCTCACGCTCCTCAAACAAGTAGAGAAACGGCGTCAGCCCACCCACATCCATAACGTGAGTGCCCACGGCCATGCAGTGGTTGAGCACACGGGTGATTTCGGCAAAGAGCACGCGAATATACTTGGCACGCAGCGGCACATCGATATTGAGCAGTTTCTCGACAGCCATCGAGTACACCTCCTCGTTCGTCATCATAGAGCAGTAGTCCAGCCGATCCATATACGGCAGTGCCTGTAGGTACGTGCGGTACTCCATCAGCTTCTCTGTGCCTCTATGCAAGAGCCCGATATGCGGGTCAGCGTGCACAATAGCTTCGCCATCGAGCTCCAAGATCAAACGCAACACTCCGTGTGCCGCAGGGTGCTGAGGCCCAAAGTTGATCGTATATGGCTTGAGCTGCGTCCTGACCTCCAAAGACGACGTGTTCTGAGGGCCCGGCCACTTGTCGGGGCTAATCGACATGGGTGTGGCCCATCCAGGCGGAACTATCTTGGTATCCTCAGGGCGATAAAAGGTCTCTAGTGGGTCGCGGTTATACGCTGGATCAGCCTCTGACGAGAAACGGCTAGCCGAAGAGCTAAATGCCCTCAAAGCTGAGCCACCGGAATTGGCCAATCTCTGTCTGCTCATCAGTGCGGGCCGGGAGGCCAGGGAGCCAAGTAGATTGCGAAATGCCATCTCGACAGAAAGAAAAAACGGTTTAAAAACTAAAAATATGCCAAGATTCAAAAAAAAAAAAGTATACAAAGGAAAAGAAAAAAGATTAAGACGAAAGCGTGATCTTATCTTTATTCATGCGACTCGCGGCTCGATCGAGTCGGCTGTTTCATCGAAATACATGTCGACGATTCTCAGCACATAGTCAACCAGCGGCCTATACTTTGAGTCCTTCAGCGTCAGCAGCGTGCGCACGGGGGATTTGACTGGCGCGTCCAAGAAGGCATTCAAGCAAGCAAACACCAGTGCATCCAGGCGCCCGGGCGCCTCTCCATCCAGAAACTTTCTCTCTCCCAGGAATACCAACAAGGAGCCCAAAGCCCTCACAGCATTCTCATAAACAACATCGCCATCCAGAGCTGCTCCATATTCCGGCATGCCCGCTTGCAGTTTCCTCGCCACCCTCTCCGATGTGATCCACCCCAAAGCCCATCTGACCACCGTCGAGTATCTGCCCAAGTGCCTGTTGCCGATGCCCGAAAACCCAACTGGGTCAACCCAAGCCAGATACTCTGCCGCCGGCACCAATCCATGTTTCGCCAGCGAGTAATACGCCAGCGAGCTGTCCCCCAGAGACAGGTGGTCCTCGATATGCTGGTTGTCGATTGCCGTGCCGTCAGGTAGGAGGAGGTAAGGGAGCTGGGCGTTGGGAGAGGAGTTGGGCTCGCTGGTATGGCGGAGATCAAACTCGTAGTTGGTGAATTTGAGAAGCGCCAGAATGCGCAGACATTCAACGTCACTGGCAATGCCCGACGACGGGTAGACGAACAGCTGGGGGCGTGTGATAGCTGGGGGCGTATAGAATGGATCTATGTGGCACAGCGGAAACTGCGTAAACGATAGGGACTTTAGAATCTCGCGCAGCGGCGCCTCCGGAGTAGCCATGGCGAAAAGAAAAGAAAATAAATAAAAGCGAAGAACACTAGGGAAAAAATATATCGGGCCATAAAAAATGAATGAATGAAAAGCGAGTGTAACATCCGCAACAAGTCACCTCATTAACACTTGTGGGGGGGGGTGATTTAGCAAGGCCTGCCAGCTTTTTAGTGTTTGTTTGACTACAGCCCTGCTTTCCTCTTTCTCTTCCATGCTCTCCGCTATGAAAATAAAATGTGTATTGTGTTTTGGAAACTACTCAACAACAGCCTTGTTCTGGCGTTCAACCGGGACGAGTACTTTTTGCGACCAACCCTCGGCTTCCACTACTGGTCCACCCACCCCACGATACTCGCGCCACAGGACCTCCACCCGCCACCCGACCAGCGGGGCACCTATCTCGGCGCCAGTCCCCATTCCAGACGCCTCGCCTTCCTAACCAACTTTCGCGAGCTCCCATCCCCCGCAAAGCTGTCCCGAGGCCCCCTAGTCCGCGACTACCTACTCACCCCAGGCACCGCCCTAAACTACGCACAAGCAGTCTACGAGCAACGTCACCAGTACAACGGATTCAACCTAGTGCTCTTCGATCTCGATAAAGGGCAAGTGGTGTATGTGACTAATCGCGGATACGAAGGCGAGGGCGCAGTGAAGGTGCTGGTCGAAAGCGGTGTAATGGGGCTGTCCAACTCGACCATAGACGATAGGTCGTGGCCCAAAGTGGAGCAAGGCAAGCAGGCGTTTGCACAGGCATTGGAGTCGTCTAGAGACGAGCAGAGTCTGATAAGCAACCTGATGCGGGTCATGAGCGATCCGGGTCCTTTTACCTCATCGTTGCCGCAGTGTCTAGACGACCTACAGCAGTGCATCTATGTTCCAGAGCTCAGCAACATCGACGGACTGCCCTCCGTAGGGCAATACGGCACTCGCACCACAGACGTAATCATCCTCACCAATAGCCAGCTAACCATCGCCGAGCGTAACCACGATGGATCAATACAAACTTTTAATGTAGAACTGTAAAAATCACTCCTATTCTTCAAATGCCACCAAGCTCTTGCCCTCATCGACCAAGTCCCCGACCTTGTAGTAGACCTCGGAGATTTTGCCAGCCTTGGGAGCCTTAATAACATGCTCCATCTTCATGGCCTCCAGGACCACCAGCGCCATGTCCTGAGTGACCTCTGATCCAGGCTCCACAAGCACCTGAACGATCTTGCATGACATTGGCGCAGTGACCGAGCCCACTGCAGCCTCCTCGCTCTCCAGGTATTCTGGCTGCGGGACCTTAAAAGTAACCACATGCCCCTGGTCAAACACCGTAATGGACGAGTCCTTGCTATTAAACACAACATTGGAGCAACACAAGCGGTCACCCAGCAACACCCTCAGCTGGCCTCCGCCAGCTGCCAAAGTCCACTGCGAGCGCGCCCCATCGAACCGACGAACCACAGTACCAGCCTCGTTCTTGACCACGACCGAATACACATCAGCAGCACTAGCGATTACATCCACCTTGTATTTATGGTCGCCAAACGCCACGCTTACGGACTGGCCACCCAGCGCACTGAGCCTGAAAGAGTCCACGGCAGCCCACGGCGACGCGCTGGCTCCAGCAAGGCGGGCATTGCGGTCAATCACCGACGCCAGCGCAGCCTGCGCAATGGCCTCGGGCGAGGGCTCCTTGGCCAGGGGAAACAGCTCGTCGAGGTGCTTGTTGATATACCCGGTCTCCACTTTGCCGTCAACAAAGTCCGGTGATTTGGCCAGCCGCTTCAAAAAGTCAATATTCGTGTGCACTCCAACCACCTCATATTCATCCAGTGCCTTGCGCAGGACACGCAGGGCGGCCTGGCGGTCCTTTCCACGCACAACAAGCTTAGCAATCATCGGATCGTAGTACACCGAGATGTTGTCGCCGCTCTGCACGCCGGTCTCCACACGCACATCGGGAGTCGCCAGGGGTGTCGACAGGTGGATAAGGCGACCAGTGTCGGGCAAGAATCCATTGTCGGGGTTCTCCGCGTAGATACGCGCCTCAAACGCATGGCCCGTGCACTCGATCTCGTCCTGCAGCTTGGGTAGCCGATTGCCAGCCGCCACCTCCAGCTGCCACTGCACGAGATCCGTGCCAGTAACCATCTCTGTGACCGGGTGCTCGACCTGCAGCCGGGTGTTCATCTCCATAAAATAGAACTGCTGCGTCTCCTGGTCCATAATAAACTCCACGGTACCAGCTCCCACGTACTCGACAGCCTTGGCAGCTGCCACGGCCTTCTCACCCAAAAGCTTTCTAATCTCTGGCAGTAGGTCGGGAGCAGGCGCCTCCTCGATGATCTTCTGGTGGCGCCTCTGCACCGAGCAATCGCGCTCAAACAAGTGCACAGCGTTGCCCAGCTTGTCAGCAAACACCTGCACCTCGACGTGACGTGGCGTAGTCAAGTACTTTTCTACTAGCACCTTGTCGTCGCTAAATGATTTAATGGCCTCGCGCCTAGACGACTCCAGCATCATCTCAAAGTCCTCTGGCCTCTGCACGATACGCATGCCCTTGCCACCGCCACCCATCACCGCCTTGATGAGCACTGGGTATCCAATCTCCTTAGCCCGCTCCTTCAAGAACCCAGTCTCCTGGTTCTCCCCATGGTACCCCGGAACCACTGGCACTCCAGCCTCTTGCATGATACGCTTGCTCTCTGACTTTGACCCCATAGCCCGCATGGCAGCTCCCGGCGGCCCAATAAACGCCACGCCCTCCTTATCCAGTCTATCCGAAAAGCTAGCATTCTCCGACAGAAACCCGTACCCCGGATGAATAGCCTGTGCTCCAGATCGCTTGACAACGTCGATGATAGTGTCCACGCGCAAGTAGCTCTCGGCAGCGGGAGCCGACCCGATCAAGTACGCCTCGTCAGCCAACCGCACATGCATCGCGTCCTTGTCCGCCTCGCTGTACACCGCTACCGTCTTGATACCAAGCTTTTTGGCCGTGTGTATAATACGACAGGCAATCTCGCCGCGGTTGGCTATCAGTATCTTGTCAAAGAGCGGCTTATTGACTTGGTCGCCGGCGGTCGAGGTAAGTGTCCGAATAAACGACAGCCCGCTCTTACTGCTCGTGGCAGCAATCGGTGGGAGGCGTGAGTAGGCACGTAGAATACTCATTCTATGTAAAGTGAAATTTGAAAAAGTGTAGAGAAAAAGTTAGGATAGAATCGGCGGTAGGGTGACACGCGCCTATGTGGTCTGCGAACCGTGGGAAATTCAATCAAGAGATAAAAAATATTCCCACGCATATAGCCATACTCGCTGATAAAGAGCCGAGCCGCAAGCTCGCCTCGGAGCGCTCCTTCGAGTGTGCGCTCGGTAGCGTGTAAAATACAATGGATGTTTTGCCATCAACCGTAAGTGTGGATGTAGAAGCGACATCAGGAGGTGTCGAGCTATGAACGGCCTTACTTGTTTTAAAGCTGGTGGTGCTAACAGGGGTTTCCATTGTACTAGAGCTGGACTCCGATGTCGGCTTTGAACTATTGTTAGTAGCACTATCAGATATTGAGTCCACGAGTGTGGTGTTGGTAGAGCTGCTGGATGATAACGTGGACTCTGTACTTTCTGTTTTGCTTAATGACCGGTGCGTAAACGAGTTTGCAGTCGGTTGCATGCTAGAGCGATGTTTGCCCAATGTAGACAACTGTAAACTGGCATGACTCGCTGCTAATGCAGATTTTGACTCCCAATGGCTAGGGCTGCTTGTTGGCAAGCTGCTACTCCACTCTAACACACCTAGTTCCGACGGGCTGTCAGCCTGCAACAAGCCCAATTCGTAGCTCTCGAGTTCTGCAGACGCAGACGTATCTACAACACGTGGCTCCAAAAGTGAGTGGCTGAATTCACTGGAATAAAACTGGCTATTTGCAATAATAGCCCAGCTTGCCAGAATAAGCACATAATATTTATAAACTCTAGTCATATTTAATGTTTATAGAATGCAGATAGTAACATAAATGGCTATTGTTGCCTTCTAAAGGGAGAAAAAAAAGGGTGATGCCAAGATGGCGCTGCTAGAGTAATGCCAGCCACCAGAGTGAAAAACAGTAAAACGCATAAGCCTGCGTTCCCTGAGAATAAACAAACATCCCCAGCCCTTTATCTAAATAAAAGTGATAGAACGTAAAGGGCTACTCTATTGAATATGTGTATCCCTAGATGAAAGGGTAGTGTTGTTTCCAATCAACATCCTCGTTTACAGCGCTAAGTCTTTAGGCAGTACTGTGATATGCCCAATTGCCGCTCGCCATTTGGTTATTGCCGCTGATTGCTGGGTTGGCCGCCCTCATCACTTTGACAAGCCAGTAGCCAAATACCCCAGCAACCGCAACGCACTTGAAGGAGTTGTGCGCAATGATTGTCTGTGCAAAGTCAAACAGGGGGAGGGGTCTGGTGCTGGCGCTTTTGCCAAGCTTATTTTAGTCCCGCTCATAGCAAAGCAAGAGCTGGCTTGGCAGATTGATAGTGTCAAAAGGCGAGCGCTGACAAGCGTTCGAAGGCAGGTGAATACAGAAAAAACAAAGACTTAGCAGGTGGTGCACCTTGAAAAGCAAAATGCAGACAAAGGCTGCTCTTTGGACGCCCTTTGGAATTAAAGCAAAAAGACAAACTAAAGAATTGCTGCTGCTGCTATGGAGTGCGCCAAGGTTTTTGAGCAAGCGAGTACCAAATTGAATGCCTGTGGAGAGGCCTCTTTCCGTTGCTTCTCTTGTGCTCTATCTAAATTTTTCATTTCTTTTGTGCCGGCCACATTAACCGCTACTTGCTTATTCACCAAGCCACTACTCATGAAGGCTATTTTCACTGCCGCTATTGCCGCTGCCGGCGTCTTGCTGTCCGTCGTGACTGCCACACCAGTCTCGCCCACCCCACCCAAAGCTCTACTGCTGGCAGACATGCTTCAGCTAGGCGCCGATGACCCTATCTGTGGACATGTTTACAACAGATTTACGACTGAGTACTGGGGCACCATCTACAGCTCCAAGTTTGACACAAAGACCAACGCCGAGGGTATGTCGCTAACCTGCAACAAGTGCGTGCTCATGCATGGCAAGAAGTCCGTCAAGGTCAAGATTGTCGGTATGTGCGAGGGATGCGGCGAGAACGCGTTTGAGGTCTCCAAGACCGTGCTCCAGGCGCTAACTGGCAAAGCCAGTAACCCAGATGGCGTCGATGACATTCCCTGGGAGTTTGTCGATTGCGAGGCCCAAGTGTAGCTCTTTTTTTCTTTGATAACTTGGTTCACTAACAAACACAAATACACATTATTCCACTTGCTAGACACTGGAGGCAAAGCAATTTTACCGCTACACTGGCTGTTGATTGATACACGTTGATTGCTAGTAGACTGGACGATGGCTGTCACAACAAAGCAGTAAATAAAATCATGCCACTTGTCGTTGAAGTAGGGTATCGATGGACCAGGCAGAAAGTCTGCTGACTGGGTCAGCAGACAAAAGAATACATGTGACTGTGGAGATTTGAACTACAGAAAGTGCGGCCGACATCCTTGAAAAAAGCACTTTTTCAAGTCTCAGTGAATTTGTATCAACAGATGTTCTTAGTGTAAAGCACAATCATCCGCAGACATAAAGACCTTCTGTGCCATAGAGAGAAAAATCCTAGCCTGGCCAAATGAATAGCTCGGATTGCAGACACCACACACCAGCTGAAGGCTTGACTGAGATGAGTGGAAAAAAAAGAAGGTGGGTATAAAAGCCATGCCTTCCGCTGCCTTGAGAAGACCACTATCTCTTCACTTACCAACATACTTTTTTAACTGCTAGGCTCGCACTTTTCAAGTTCCAAACAATGACCGCTTTACCCGATGAATATGATGCACTTGTGGATAATAATGCACTTGTGGATAGTAATGTACCTTCAGGGACTATTTGTATTCATCCAGGCTGCCAAAGATATGCTACAAATGGCACCAGCCATTGCGATGCTCATTTTGTAAATCCAGCCAATAAGGGAGACTCAGTTGAGGGCGAAGCAGAATCGGGAGATGTAGAGTAGAGGAACTATATCTATTTATTTTTCATGGTGCAGCTCTGGTTTTCGCTTCTGAGCCCTTCTTACTAGGAAAGTCACGATTGCGGCCAGCCCTGCTCTTCGAGTCACTACTCGGAGGAGTTTCTTACGCTAGCAGCTTTGGAATAATTAATGGAACCATGTTTACTTTTTTTTTTCTATTTTCAACAAGTATGTCATGGTTTTTAACATACCTTTCAGTTGACCACTCGTATTCTGGACCATCTGTGGCGCCCAATGTATACAGGCGTTCTGTGGTTTCTTATCTGTAGCGGGAAAGGTGTGACGACAATAGCGAGTATCTATCACATCCACTGGTGGATGGTTGAGACTACTCTAGTTAGTGTACACACATATGTCTACGGTCAGCCACAGTCAACTATAAAGGCATCCAGTTGTCACCAACCTTGAATAGACATTGTTATTCACTTTGGAGCACTTGGCTAGTATCACGCCCTTTCTAAACCCAGCGTTGAAAGCAAAAGCAGTGTGTTCACCAATGTCTCCTTTTGCGCCTTACACAAAGTACACGTGCGTTCATTGTTGAATAAGCCCTTTGGCACTTTTTACAAATCCTACTGACAAAGAAAGCAAAATGGGGAATGGTTCTCTTGTAGGCGAAAGTACAGATGCTTCCATCAATAGCAAAAAAAAAAAACTTTTATTGCTACAAATACTTGGTCCTCTCCATGCCATTCCATAGCGTTTGAACCTTGCAATTATTACTCCTATTTTTTTCTCACTTTTTTTTATTTTTTTTTGCTCTCTTGTATATTCATGAAGGCCGCTATTTCCTTTGCCATATTGGCTAGCTTATTCGTAAGCACGCTAGCACTAAATGAATCAGACATTACTCCCGACTTGCCTTCGCAGCCACCATCTAATGCAGCTCTTCGCAGGCGCGCCCCCAAGAACAAATCCAGCTCTGGAAACAAAAACTCCAACATATCTGCTGCTGGCCCCTTTACTGGCAAGTTGACTTGGTACGACGTAGGAGGCGACGCCTGTGGAACGCATAGCAAGGCCTCTGACATGGTAGCTGCCCTCAACAAGCCTCAGTACGGGAATACTGACGAGGTGTCTCCTAACTGCGGAAGGTGTGCAAAGATCAAGGGCGACAAGGCTACGATTGTTGTCAAGATAGTTGACGCCTGCCCGGAATGCAAGTTTGGCAGCCTCGACCTCTCCAAGGCTGCATTCAACAAAGTGACCAAGGCGGATGGCGTGGCCAAGGATATCTCTTGGTCGTGGGTCAAGTGCTAAAATGTTGTGCTGCAATCTGGCTGGTTGACCAAAAGATCGGCGCATGCAAGTCGAGCCGCAGGAGCCAGGGTCTGGTCACACCCCCTACGTTTTTTTGCACTTGATCAGGTTACTACTCTCTACTAGAGCACTTGTTTATTTATTTATTTATTTATTTCGTTGTTTCTCAATTGCGTTAATTTATCTTTCTTTGTTCGCCAATTCACGTCATGGACGATTGGAAATGCGCGAAAAGGCCTAGGCTAGAAAAGTGTAGAAGATATGACCTCGAGTGTGCATTTCGGCTAGTGGCTGACTATCTGGTTCAGCCCCACAGCGACGGCGACAGTAGTGATGCACAGTTTCTGCGCGAATCAGCCGTAGACCAACAGCTGCAGCTTATCCAGCCCCTGGCTGGCGTGTGCCACAGCTGGCGCCGAGCAGTGTTGCCCCTGCTTTACCAGACAGTTGTGTGCTCCATTAGCGAACGATGCAAGCTAGGCTCACGGACTACTACGCCTATCGAGAGCGAGGGCCGTGCGAGCTACATCCAGCGCACAAACTTGGGTCTCGTTTTGTCTGGCGGATACCAAAGGTATGTGCAGCGACTGGCGATCGATCTCGCCGGAGACGTGCCGCCCGACCAGCCGATCGCTTTGCTAGCGGACACCGGGTTCGGAGGATGTGGCTGGCCAAAGATCAAAAATCTGCACTGGAGCCACCGACATCGGCAGCGCCACAGCAGCTCTTATAGTGCCGAGTCTTTGGCCAGGCTCAACGCTTACTTGCTGCATGCTTTGCCCAAGCTAACGTCGATAAAGTACGTCTCGCCTGACGATCGGCGACACTACTCAGAGTTCCCGCTGGATGGACTCCTGTCGTCAACGCTTAGCCGCCTCACCGACGTCCGGATCACATCGGGGCTGGTCCCAGACATGTGCTCGTCGGCGTTCCTGCCTTGCTTAGTGTCGCTGACTCTGCGGAGCCCGATCTATGCTGGCGCAGCGCATTTGCCGCGGATATTTGCGGAGACGCTAGAGCACTTGCATATTGGGTTTTCGTCTACGGAGTCTATCTGGGGCAGATTCTACGTAGCCGATGATGCCCAAACAGTCCGATTTAAGCAGCTGCGGTCGCTGGTCCTTGAATACAGCGAGGCTATCGACGATGAGAGGCGCATTGCTAAGGCGCAGATGGAAAATCGGCTTTACGGCGATTGCGACTCCGCAGAGTCGAACGATGCTGACAGCCTGTGCGCCTATTGCGGCGACGATAGCAGCCACAGGCTCGGTGCCGCCATTCAGAGCCCTAGCGCCAAGCGCAGCAGCCTTGCGCGGCCCGTGTTCTCGCAGCTGCAGCAGCTGAGCGTCCTCAAGTATCCGTTCTCGATATGGCGCGTTCTGCGGCATTTCCAGGCTGAGCGCATTCCGCACATTTCCATTCGCGACATCAGAAAGGGGTGGGATAGCATAGATGCCGCCATGGTGTCAGAGATGGCCGGTCTGCGCGTGCACGTCACGCATCCATTCGAGTCGCGAGCAGAAGAGCAGCACTACCGGGTATGGGTTAACCGCTTGTTTTCAGTGTCCTCGCGGCTCACCAGCCTACATCTACAGGCACCCACCACGCTGCCGCTAGCGTTCCCCGATGTCATTGGTCCTACACGCCTGGTGGCACTGTCATTCAGCATGAGGGTGGATCTTGGCACGATGCCCAACCTCCTCAGCCGGCTACCTTGTTTGCGGCGCCTTGCTATGCATGTTTTCCCGCAAAGCAGAGCGCCGCTGCTTAAAAGCTTGGGCGTCTTTGGGAGTGGCGACTATGGAATATTAGCCGATTTACCGCCGCTGAGCTGCAGCCTGCAGTATCTGGTTGCGTATGTTGGCCTGGAGGCTGACTGTGGCATTTCGCGTCGGCTGGCTGGCGGCGGGGACGATGGGGATCCGCTGGAGATTGAGCGGGAGCTCGTGTGGCTGATGGCTCGGATTCCCTCACTGGAAACGCTAAAGACCGAGGAGTGGACTAGTCGCGGAGTGAGCGCCTGCATGGACGAGCTGATGGCCTGCAGTGGCATCCGCTCCTACGTTAAGCACCTTGGCAGTATAGAGCTAGCTGTGTGGAGGTATTGATGTCCACGGATTCTTGCTGTTTCAGTTGTTGGCGTTTTTTTAAAATAGGCAATGTGAGAATTACAAAGTCAGTTTGTAGAGCAAAAAGGAAGGATTCAGCTTTTCTATTGTTTAATTAGAGAAAGCAAGCTCATAGCCTATGAACTAACGCGTTTTTTTTCTTCGAGCTTGCGCAGCACCGGTTTTAGCCACGCTGGCGGGCTTTGTCTGTCTTCATCCGACGGCGTATCTCAACATCACGTATACGGCTGGCAGTTTCAGTGGGATCATGTCACTCGTCCGGCTTCTTCCGGTACAGAATCTCAGCAAAAGCGTATTGGAGATCTTCCGCAGTATCCTATAGATCAAGCTTGGGTCGAACAGATCCTCATAGGATATCTCCGCCTTTTCTATTCTGCGCTTAGTACGTTTGTGGTTCTGGATCAGCTCAACGCTGGAACCACCACTAGGCCCTGCGATTCAATAATCGCGACCAATTTCGATAGAGCCGAGGGTATCTATAGCAACACACTGTACATGGTCTAAAACTTGAATACGTCCGCAGACGTAAACCCAAGCTCCCTCAACACGCCCCGCACTGGACCCTGACCAGAGTCAATGGGTTTGATGCCGCTGACAGCAGCCAGCATAGCGTCAGGCCCACACACCAGTACAACATCCTTGCCTCGCTCAAAGCCTCCCGTAAAGCCACGAACGGTGTCCATGTCAGGAACACCCTCCTTTGCTGCTGCGGCCGGACCACGGTCGACCAAGTACGTAACAGAAAAGCGGTCGGCATTGGCCTTTGCCAGCCCATCCAACAGCTCGCGATAAATGATATCCGGCTCTGTCTGCGATCCATACAGCAGCGAGATGCGTGTTTCAGAGTCGCTGGAATCCTTCAGTATCCTGTCGATAAGCTGGTACATGGGAGCCACGCCAGTGCCGCCAGCAATCATATACAAGTGCCTGTATTTCGCTGCACGATAGGGCCAAGCGAGCGCTGGCCCCCGCATCTCGACTTGGTCGCCCACCCTCGTGTCGTGGAGGAATCGAGAGAGACTCCCTCGAGGATACCGCTTAACCACAAAGTCCAAGTACCCCTGGCGCGACCCCGACTCCTCATCAACAACCTCCGACATTGAAAACCCAACAGGCGTGTAGGTCCTATACGTCTGCACCATGTGGTCCTTGATATCCACGGACCAAGCGCCCTGGGAGATAAT
>JANBSU010000095.1:0-51402 GCA_027578835.1 Coemansia sp. RSA 2050 | reverse complement strand
CACAATCACTTACGAAGCAATGCAATCACCCTTCCCCCAAGCTCAGGGGTTGTTTGCAATAGAGCCATGGGGGCGTGGCTTACTGCCTTTTAAATGTCACACGGCTGATCGAGGAAAGGACAAGTCTGTTTCAGCTCTTTTCTTTCCCTGATTTTCACATTTCCATTTTTTTAAAATCAACCTTTGCTTTTAATTTGAAGCAGATTTAGAGACATGTATAGTGCTGGGCATAACAGCGACTTGGCCGACTCCAGTGCATATGGTGGCGAGCCGTCTACTTCGCGAATGATGCCACGCGGAACACACACGGCAGACGAAGAGCTGGTGTTCCGCAATGACTCTAGCCGGTCAAAGTCTGCCCAGAACCACAGCTACATGGCGTCTGTATCTACGGGACAGAAGGCGCGCAATACCATGTCGGCCAGTGCGTCGCGAGCAGGCCCACACTCAGCAAACAGCTCCAGCTCCAATATTAGTCAGCAGGTTTCACAGCGCTCAACGTCCTCGACTGGCCACTATCCGAGTGGCGGCGGCAGTCCTAGTAACAGTGCAAGATCTTCGGCAGTGCGGCTTCCTTCGCGGGCTTCGCCTGGAGCTAGCGATGTAGTAGGAAAGCGGCGCCCTGCGGCACAACAGGGCCACCAGCGGAAAGTGAGCATCGATGCCCGGGGGTATCTTCGGGCGCTCAACGATCTATTTTTTGCCAAATTCTGTGTGGATGAGCTCTTTTACCGAGAGTTCCGCGAGCTGCTAGTCAAGCGGATACAAGACAGCACGTACCGCTACGACCCCGAGGACCTACAAGATATCCTTGACGACCTCACAGAGGCATGCAAGAGCACTAGGTGAGCCTCACAAGCTTTGGCACATACCGGCACCACTCCCATGGTTGCACAGCCTGCAATGTTCTCGCTAACTCGCATCTCTTATTCCCTCGTATTTGCTGCTGGTCGCTGTATAGGTTGAACCTGGACGCAGTGTCGCAGTGGCGGCTCAACTACTTTACTCGTGATCAGTCGGCATCTGTGATTGACCACATATTCCTCATCAACGTCAATGTAATGGTATACGACCCAAAGTACTCCAGCGCGTGCTTGGATACATACTGCGCCGACCCGCTATGCAGCGAGATCCACGCAGGGCGTGTGACAGAGGAGGACAAGGCCAAGGCGTTCCGGAGGGTGCTCAACATTCTGCTCAATGAGGCACTGCGGGTTCGCCTCGTCACAAAGGAGCAAAAGACCAGCGTGCGCATGCGGCTTGTCAAGAGCGTGTTCGCTGCCGAGGATCGCATCAACGCCATAAAGGAGCTGGCAGTGTTGACAATGCTCGCTCAGGACGAACGTCTGCGCGACCTTGTCACGTATGCACTTGTTGGGGTCGGGAAGCCATGGTCACAGTCAGACACATCTGTCACTGACGCTGACGAAGACTGCAATCTTGATCCCGACATGGTTTACCGTAAGGCTATGAGCACGATCAACAATCAGTACCTCGAATCGATTCTGGATGTCCGCAGGCTTGGAATGAGCATCAGCATCGAAGAGGTTGGCCGTCTACGGGATCTCTGGGCTCGGGCCAGCACTCGAGTGCCAGATGCCCGTGTAGTGACGCTACCCATGCTGCTACATCTGCTAGTTCATTGCTCTGAGAGTGAGTTGCAATCTGCTCTACCCCAAGCTGGTGTATCGGTGGCGGCAATGGCAAAGGCTGGCGAGGTCGGCGGGCTTTGTGGACGCATCGAGCAAGTAGAGGATGCGGCGCTACAGATTGTTCAAAACCTGGGCTTGGCATGGGAGCTAGGAGACAACCCGCCACGCGACCTGCGTCAGTTCTGCATGGTGCTGCTTCTTGATCTAGGCAGCGTACTCTCCATGCTTTTGGTTCCCGAGGGAGTGACACCTGGTAGCTCAGACACGATGGCGGCTGACTCTGATGCGCGAGAGGTTGGGATTGTTGAGGATGGTCTGTTTGCAAAGTGGTGGGACGTGTGCGAGGCAGTGGTCAGATTTGAGCGCGTCCATCGGCGCTTCTACACTGCCTTTCTAGTGACATACATCAAAATCTCCAGCGAAAAGTTGCTAGCGCAAAAGGCCGACTTTGACCCAGAGTTGTTTCTCAGCATGGTGGTTGAGCTGCTGACAGAATATCGCAAGCGGAGACCCGACTATGAGGCTGTTGTTCTGACGCTTGATGGGCGCCTGTCGTTGCTGTCAACTGGCAGCGATAGCACTAGGTCCAGTGGTAGCGGCGACTCTGTGAACCAAAAGAAGGCAGTTCCCCTACCTCAACCCGGAGGAAAGGCCCTAGATCGCCGTACACGCGAAGACATTGGCGGCGAGTTTGACCGCCTTTTTGCCTGGGTTGATCAGCAACTGCCATCAAGTAACCGAGTTCGGTCCCTCTCTAGGGCACCCTCGCCCCGCGGCCGCACTCCCTCGTGGCAGACGCCTGGCGGCAATGGCAGCATAGGCCCTGGCAGCATGGATAAGATGCGTTCGTCTTCATCGGCCAGCATCGGGTACAACTCATCCTCGGGCGGGAACCGTGTTGCCTCACCATTGCCACCAATGCCATCCAGCGCCCTGTCTAGAGAGCATTTTTAATGTTTGCAAGCTATATGGATATCTATCTTTTTCTATGTTATCCCAGAGTCTCAGATAAAGTTGGAGGCACATCACAGGACCTCTCAATAAAGAACCGTACTATTCATCGCAGAAATCGTAGGGTGGCTCTGCTGCGCCCCATCTACTTACAGCGCCAAATGTGACATAAATGCAAATCACCACACCCAGACTCGCCAGTACTGCGTCACGCGCGCGCTCCCAGCGCGACTCTGCCACAGCCTTGAAGTGGAACAGTGGCGGGTAGATAAAAGAAATGGGCACGCAGGCAAATCCGCCAATGACGGCCACCAGCTTATCTACTCGCTCGACGCCAGTCACCGAAATGCCCAGAACCCCAACTACCAGTAGAGCGCGAAAGAAGTTCTTTTGCAGCTTGACGCTGGTGTTCAGCTTGCCCGATCGCCGAGGGAACAGAGCCTGCTCAAGTATCCGGACAACTGGGAACATCATAAGCGGTATTGTGAACAGAATTGCCGACGAGTAAAGGAGTTGCACAACCAGCGTCGCCGCAGTCTTGGATGGCATGTTGAGAAATACAATTGCCTCTGTCTTTTCGCCAAATGCGGCATAGGACAGTGCACCTATAGACACGGCAATGGTCGCACAGACGACCATGACAAGAGATAAAACTGCGGGAAATTTGGCTGGCTGGTTCATGGTGTCAACAATGGGCAATATCAGCGCATATCCCTCAAATGTGTATGCGGCTGTGCCCAAGAACAGCGAATAGTTCTCGGGGTTAAAGTTGCGCACATAACCAGTGCCCAGTCTACTGAGCATAGAGACGTCTACGCTCCACACGTAGACCAGCCCTATGACAATGAATACGTCGGCCAGAATAGCAATTGCCGAAAACCCTTTGATATGGCGCACTAGGCACAGTGGCAAGAGAACGGCCGCCTGGACTACCACCCAGAAGCCTAACCCAAGGCGATAACGGCAGCTGGTTGCAGCATTAAACAAGTCGCGCATGTTGGTAGCCACAAAGATCGTTCCAGCACATGAAAACCCTATTTGCGATACCAAAATCGAGCCGAGTACAATCCGTTCCATCCACTTTCCAAATAGGCGACGACCCATCTCTCCATATCCACAGTGCACGCGCTCGTAACACTTGACTAGCAGCAACATTGTATACAGCGACACTACGGCGACAACTACCATCAGAACCAACGAAAAGAGTAGGCCGCCATTGTAGAATGCGCGAGGCAAGAACAGCACACCGCTGCTAATAAAAGACTTTGCCAGCAGAAAAAACGTCTTTCTAACAGATGCGCCACCGCTAGCCGAGTTAGCAATCGTCGCATCGGTTGGTGCCATTTGGACGTCATCTCTTCTTATTCTAGCGTTGGGCTGTGCTTGGGTCTCTCGAGCAGACCTCGCTGGGGTAGGCCCATATGTCAGACGTTGACGAACGCCACTTTCGGTACTCCCATATGTACTCCAACCATTGCGTTCGTCATAGTCATCGTTGTTGTTATTGTTGTTGTTGTCGTCGTCGTCTTCATCACTAGGAAAGTCACCACCGGCAAAGTGCCCGTACAATGCCAAAAAGTCAATAAAGCTCGCCGTCAACACACTCGTAGCACGTCCCTCATTAGCGGCTCTTTGGTGCATATAGTGGCGCCTGAACCCGCCCGGCATATTAAGTTGTGAGTGTGACTGATTCAATTCCCACCCCGGCTCTAACTGCATTGTAGAACACTCAGCGACCGAGGCCGATCTAGAGTGGCCATGTTGCCTATGGCTGTGGGACCACCGTTCTGGGGATAGTAGCACTTGGCTCGACCCTAGCCGCGTATTTTCGCCCGTCCCATCGCTTTGCCCCCTATTGCATCGGTGCCATCTATACAGGTCGTAGGTAATTGACCCTGAAGGCAGACATATTGGGTCTGCTACGCTATTCGTCAAGTTGCTCTGGTCGCCTGCGCGGGGCATATCGCTAGTGCCTCTATGCAGCTCGCCCGCCTCTTCTTCAGAAAGCAAGTACGGAATCAAGGCACGACTAGCTTCGTCAGCAGAGACTGCAACAGGCGGTGCTGTTTCATCGTGGTGATCAATATTTGACGGCATTAAAAAAGGTAAATATTAGCTACAAGTACTATTGGAAGCTCTAGATCAGCCACATGAGACATGTGATGTCTTCGTATTACTCAGCATTGGCTAATTGGGGGTTTTCTCTGGAAACCTATGAAATTCCTGTAGCCCCATCCTACCTTCTCAGTAAGTGAAAAAAATAGGCGATTGGCTCATGAATCCAATTTTTTTAAGGATGTCGGTAACCCGCGGCGATACCAACGCAACAAGAATCCTCGCATGTATTGTGCCATGGACTGCTAAGGTGTACCAACCAAGATTGTTTGCAGCCTGTGGAAAAGTACAAGGGCTCTGATAAGGAGCGGCTGTTTAACCGTAGCTTGGCGGCTGTGTAGAGCTTGCGGCGGATAGTGGATAGCCTGAGGAAGGCTGGCAAAATTTTAGAGGCATTCAAGCGTTCTACGCCGGAGCCACCACAACACCCATAACACCACCACTACCACCATCTTTACCCGGATGGGGGGGAATAGCGACTTTTCCAAGCAGATGGATGCTGCGAGAAAAACCTCCTTCCTTACAATAGCTATATTGTAGCAGTTATTATTGGTGTATGGTATATACATCCTTTTTTTCAGCTGAGGATGAAGTATGAGTGTCGAACTCCTAGTGGCTGTAGCCAATATGTGCATGAGTTAAGCCCGAGTTTGTTTGTTTGTGCTGGCTCCAAATATTGCCAGCTAGCCCGTGGCCGCATTGGTGCCATTGGCAAATATGCCTACTGCTCTGACAGAAAAATACCTCCTTACCACACTTGCGTTTACCTCCTCTTTTTTACTTTAAACCTAAAATGTCACACTTCTATAGCGAGCAAGAGAAGGGCTACGAGTTTCCAGAGCGAGGTTCCCTATCACTTGATTCCGAGGTTGGAATAGCCAAGCCGGAAAACACTGCGGACTACGGCGAGGCGTCGAGCGTAAGTAAGCACCCTGGAGGAGGCACTCCGCCTGCCCGTCATCGCTTGCACAGCGGCCAGATTGACTCGGAATATGACAGCCACCGGTCAAGTCAGATTTACAGCGGCCATGGAAACATTGCCGGACAGCCGGTCAAGGCAAATTTTGAAACAGCTCGCGCCGTAGGTGGTGGTCCTGGAGATGGCTGGCCCCAGGCGCCCGAAATGCACGGCGAGCGTCGGCGGGCTCCGATATCCCGCCTGTTATTGAGCGGCCTGCTGCACTTTGTAAAAGTCCTGATAATTGCGATACTCATTATCCTCCTCTTGGCTGCGGTCGGCATCCCTGTCAGCGACAATGGCGTTCCCTTTCCTGGCGACTACACAAAGATGGGGTTTGATTGGCAGCTTGATCCGCGCTCCTACTTGACCCCGTTCAACACCAGCTTCACAGATTTTAACATTCTGCTCGATGCGCACTTGCACACGATATACTCGGATGGCGCACTATCACCTCAGCAAGCGATCGAGTTTTCTTTGGCTAACGGCTTCAACGCTATCATCGTAACCGACCACCAAACCGTGGAAGGCTCGCTGGCAACCAAGAAGTACGCCGAGGAAAACTATGGCGACCGAATCACGATTATTACAGGTATGGAGTACACCTGTTGTCGCATTCACATGAACCTCATTGGTATCAACGAGACTGTCCCCGTGACCCCGCCTTTCCCCAGCGATGATGAGCTCCGCAGTGTCATCGACAGGGTACACAGCATGGGCGGGATGGTTATCGTCAACCACATTCCCTGGTCCAACACCACTTTACTCCCTTGGGACGAGGCAAGACTTCCAGACCATCCTACTCGCGAACAGCTGCTAGAGTGGGGTGTTGATGGCTTTGAGGTTGTAAACCAGGGCACGCTTGACCTTCGTTCTTTCCAGTTTGTACAAGAGCACTCTGACAGGCTCGTTGCGCTCACTGGCAGCGACATGCACTATCCTGGGCCCTCGTATGCCTGGACTACCATCAATGCGCCAAACAAGTCCCCCGAGGCCATTCTTGACGAGATCCGCAACCGCCGCACATCGTTCTTGCTTGATGCCAGCGGTACGCGTCCAGTGCAGGATCCACCATTCAACCCAGACTACTTCAAGTACGCGCCCTGGGGCATGGTAGGCGATTACTTTTACGGCTATGCCGACAGGTATCGCGGCCAGTACTCCTTCCAAGGAACGTTCTGCCAAAAGGAAGTGGTAAAAGTGCACCACTCGATGATCGGCTGGTTTTTCCTATGGCTGCTTGTCTCTATCCTTGTCATTGAAGTCCTCTATTGGTCCGTTCGTTGGCTCATACTCCTCGCCATTCGCAAGATTCGCGCTCGCCACATCCAGCGCAACATGGCGTGATCCCAATCGCAGGATCAGCCCCAATCCAAGTCACACGTGGATGGGGGATGCTTATCGGCTGTAAAGATAGATGTGTTCTAGGCGCCTTGCCAATTCTTTTTTTTTTTTCTCGCTTTTCAAAAAAGACCTACTTTTTTCCCTCGCATTTTTGACAATGTTTAGAATTTCACAACTCGCTCGCACCACGGCCTCCCGCGGAGTTCGGTCGTACTCTGGTCTCTTCAGCAATGAAGCATACGAGGCCTCCAAGGAAACCGCAAGGAGTAAGCTTACAGCCTAAACAGGCTAAATCTTTAGTCTCAACTCACTCACACGCCAATTGTGGCAGGACAGGCTGCTAATTGCCTCTTTTTGTGTTGTTCTAACAAATGCCTAGCTTCGGTGGAAACCTGGCGCAAGATTTCGCTGTTCGTCGCAGTGCCCTCGGTAGTCATCTTCTCTTACGTCGCCACGAAGGAGGAGCTGGACCACATTCACCACCTGGAGCATGACCCGCCAAAGTTTGTGGCCTACCCGTACCTCCGCATTCGCAGGCGCAAATTTCCCTATGGCGACGGCGACCACACTCCGTTCTCGAATCCCCTGGTCAACCCAGATCCCGAAGATTAAGTGGTTTAGAAATGAATGCATGCAGATAGTACATGAAAAAATAAATGCGAATGCGCTTTAAAGGCCGCTCTTTTGCTGCTCAAAGAAGGCTTGAATGTCCTGGAGCTTGACTACCTTTCCCGAAGCAGCAAACGGCCGCAGGTAGTCCTTGAGGTTGTTGCTCAGCGAGTGGTATGCTGATGCCGCATCAATAGCGCGTGCGTGGTCCATCGTCCGCAGCTGCTTCATGGCCGACTCATACAAGGACTCGCCAAGCGCCTCGTCATGCTCAGGCTCGACAACGTCATCCTCCTCGACTAGAAACATGAGCCGGTTGGCCTCGATCTCACGCATGCAGTCAATGCACGTACAAACACGGCTCTTCCAGCCGTCAGCTAGAAACAAGTCAAGCGGCTGCAGTGCATCGATGGCTGACGTGTCAGGGCGCAGTCGGCACATGCTGGGCCGAGCCCTCTTTGAAGCCGGCTCATCGGCGCCTCTCTCACTAGACGTGTCGGGAATGCTGGTGCTGATGGCGGGCTCAATGTGCAAGACTCGGCCATCTTCGACTCGGCCATAGCGGAGCTCCGCCGAATCAATGTAGCGCAGAACTGCATGCTTAGAAACGCACAGGTGACACACATAGTCCTCATATTCATCTTCGCTGGGTAGCTTGCCAATGCAGCTGTCGTGGTACCAGTCATTGCACACGTAGCACTGTATCATGACGCCAGTCTCGTCCTCTGGCGCGTAGAATTTGTCGCAGCTACAATACATCCCCCAAAAGTTGTGGTTGTACACGTTGCCGGCATTTTCCAGCTTTGCCAACATCGGCCGAGCGCTTTTGAGTCGGCAGCACGCGCCCTGGTCTGCTGGAAGGAGCAGCCGCTTGGTGCCGCAGTCACAGCGGAACTGCCGCTTCGTAAACAGCTCGATGACCTCGTGGCCCGCATGGCACTCGATGCTGCACGAGTAGCACATGCCGGCAGGGTCGGTAGCGAGCTGGTTCCCGGGGCCAGGCCCGACAGCACTCTGGCGGTATTTCAACGGCGGATGTGTGCATGTCAGGCATGCGTAGAGGGGCTGGCGTATGTACCCTTTGTCGTAGGTACACTCGTCAAACTTTCCGGGAAGCACTTCGGCTGCCTCGCGCTCCAAGTCCGCCTGGGCCACCAAGAAGCTGCATGCCGTCACTACTACCTCGCCATCCTCGTCAATCTCACAGGCGGAATCCAAGGCCGTGTCATTTGTCGTAGTATCCATCTGGTGTAGAAAAAAAATATATCACATGCACTGGGTCAGATAAGATGGGTGCTTTTTTTCTCTACTGTCCTAAATCTTTATGCTTTTTTCCGATTTGGTCGCTCCATTTCTAGCACTATGAACGCTATTGGAATCCGTGCCTCCCGGCTCTCTGTAAATGGTAATTTATCTTGTCAGATCCTGCCTCTCGTGGTTCGAGGAATTGCTTATTAACGCTGGCCCTGCTTCCTCATGTAAACTGTAGCGTTTTGTCAGCGTGCGCCCGTAATTCACAAAGGGGCAATGCGGCTCGCGTCTGCACGCCTCATGTCAACCGCCGTGACACCCCGCACAAACGACCAGATTATAGCAAAGCCTGACAGTGCGGCTGAGTATGTGCTGAGTTCGCTAGACAAGCTTTACAACTGGGGCTTTACAGCGTCGACGTGGCCCATGACGTTTGGGCTTGCCTGCTGCGCAGTTGAAATGATGCACATGGCAGCAGCCCGCTATGACCAGGATCGCATCGGTATCGTGTTCCGCGCCACGCCACGCCAGTCCGACGTAATGATCGTGGCGGGAACTCTGACAAACAAAATGGCGCCCGGTCTGCGCAAGGTCTACGACCAAATGCCCGAGCCCCGCTGGGTGGTCTCCATGGGCTCGTGTGCAAACGGCGGCGGCTACTACCACTACAGCTACTCTGTGGTGCGTGGCTGTGACCGCATTGTGCCAGTCGACATTTACGTGCCGGGCTGTCCGCCTACTGCTGAGGCGCTAATGTACGGCATGTTGCAGTTGCAGAAGAAGATCAGGCGCAACCGGGTCACAACTATGTGGTATCGGAAATACTAAAAAGGATCTTTGCTTCTTCCATAACTGGACTTTTTTTCGCAAGCCCAATAATCAGCTCACTCCTATCATTTCGTGTACCATGCTGCTTTTGTCTTGTCACCTTTTTTTATAGTAGAGCATATGGCAAGCCAGATTATGTTTAGATGCAGTGCGTTGTCCACTGCCAGAGCTGGCAGAGCACACCTGACGGATCGCCTGTGGTTGGGCATGCAACACACATCTACGTTGCGACAGTGGTACACGGCTCCGGTGCACAAGCTGGACAAATACAGCCCTGAGATTGTTGAGAGCGACTGGTATAGCTGGTGGCAGCAGCGCGGGCTGTTTGATCCTAAAAGAGTCGATGGCGCCAGTAAGGCGGACAAGTTTTCAATGCTATTGCCACCGCCAAACATTACTGGTGTTCTGCATATTGGCCATGCTCTAACACTGTCTATCCAGGATTCCATTGCCCGGTGGAATCGGATGCATGGGCGCAGTGTAAACTGGGTGCCTGGGACAGACCACGCCGGGATATCCATGCAAACCGTTGTCGAGAAAAAGCTCGAGCGCGAGACTGGCAAAACAAGGCACGATCTGGGCCGACACGCCTTCATCAACAAGGTATGGGAATGGAAGAAAGAGCATGGTGACCGAATCAAGCAGCAGACAAAAAGCCTTGGCGCGTCACTGAACTGGGGTCAAGAGTACTTTACAATGGACCCACTGCATTCGCAGCTTGTACGCGACGCCTTTATTCGCCTGTATGACGATGGCCTCATCTACCGCTCTACAAAGATGGTGAGCTGGTCGTGCGCCTTGCAAAGCGTCATCTCGGATATTGAGGTCGACAAGATTCCAACAGAGGGTCGGACGCTCATCGAGGTACCGGGCACAAAAGCAAGGTAGGTGCCAAAGTGTTCACTTGACAGCGTTGCACGTCCATCTAAATGTCGCTTGGCTTGTGTGTAGGGTGGAGTTTGGAGTTTTGCACATGGTAGAGTTTCCTATTGTAGATCCCGCAACGCTTGGACCATTATCAGTGCGTGTAGAAACAACTCGCCCAGAAACTATGCTGGGCGACGTCGCCTTGGCCATAAATTCGCGCGATGACAGGTACAAGGTTAGTCGCTTGTGAGATCTGCGCCACACATATGCACTATTCATGTAAATGAGCTAATGTGTTTTTTCGCCTGCATAGGGCCTTGAGGGAAAATATGTCGTACATCCTCTGCTGGAACGCGAAATCCCAATCATTTGCGATGACAGCCTGGTGAACCCGGAGTTTGGCACCGGAGTGGTAAAGGCAGGTATTGTGATTCAACAACAGCTTCTGGTGGTATGTGGGATTTTGTGCTAATGCCTCGACTCTTATAGATCACTCCTGCTCACGATGAGAATGACTATGCGTGTGCCCAGCGCCATGGGCTGCCTGTGGTCACCGTATTCGGCCCAGCAGGCACGGTTGTAGACAATTCTCGATTTTCCGGCTTTGTGGGTAAAAGCCGTTGGGAGACTCGCCAAAAAGTCATTAGCGATCTCAAGGTCGCGAATGCGTACTTTGGCTCACGCGATGCCGAGAGTAGCGTGGTGTCTAGATGCTCACGGTCTGGCGACATTATCGAGCCTATGCTGATGCCTCAATGGTACCTCCGATGCAGCGAGATGGCAAAAGCTGCCAATGGCCTGGTGCAGCAAGGATGTATAAACTTGCTTCCTAGGCGACAGCAAGCAATTTGGCACAGCTGGCTAGCAGAGACAGAAGACTGGTGCGTGTCGCGGCAGCTGTGGTGGGGACACCGAATCCCCATCTACCACGTTCACTGGGAAGGTATCGAGATAGCCGACTCGTGGGTGGCGGCAACGAGTGAGGAGCATGCGAGGGCCAAGGCACACAATGAACTTTCTACCGAGGAAAAGGCCATATTAGCGTCCGTGAAGAGGGCTAGCGCAGTGTGCACAGTAAAGCAGGATGACGATGTGTTGGATACGTGGTTTTCGTCTGGCCTTTTACCGCTTTTGGCTTTTAAAAAGTCCTCGCTGGATCCAGGCCCATGCGCTCAAAGTCCCGGCAAGGCCGCTTTGAGCACTGTTCTAGAGACTGGTCAGGACATTCTCTTTTTCTGGGTCGCCCGGATGACCATGCTGTGCACGTATTTTGCACAGGTACCTCCGTTCTCTACAGTCTTACTTCACCCGATGGTACGAGATGCGCAGGGGCGCAAGATGTCAAAGTCACTAGGCAACGTCATTGACCCTATGGACGTTATCAATGGTGCCGAGCTCTCAAAGCTTCAGGATACACTGCGGCGCGGGTACTTGTCTGATAAAGAGCTGAAAAGGGGCACCAAGGAGCTGGCCAAAATGTACCCAAGCGGATTTCAGCAGTTTGGCGCCGATGCATTGCGATTCGCACTGCTGCTCTACACGCAACAGACACAGCAGATCAACATGAGCTTGGATGGTGTCAGGGCTTCGTATCATTTCTGTAATAAGCTGTGGAATACTTTTCGCTTCATCCACATGCACGCTGCCAAGCTTGATGTGGATACGGACCATGTGGACCAAAATGGCAACAAGCAATGGCTTGCTGATATTGACGACCGAGAATTGACGGTATTTGACAGGGCACTTTTGTCGCGGCTTTACGGGATGCTCCATACCTACCACAGCGCCATGGGGGCCTATCGACTGGCCGCTGCTGCCGAGGCTGTGCGAGAGTTTGTGCAGAGGGATCTGTGCGACAGATATATTGAAATTTGCAAGTTGTCACTGTTTGGCAACCCGAGCGCCACCAACCAGGTAAGTATTGCCCGACAGAGATTGTGTTTTATCTGGACAATGCCCAGCGACCCCGGCACTTTATTCGACAGAGGCTTGATACTCCAACTCTACTAACTTCAAGTATGCGCAGCCACAAATTTTAAAATAGGTGCCCACAGTTGCCGTCAAGGTCTTACTTGGGTCATTAGACATTGTGCTGCGGGCGCTTCATCCGTTTATGCCATTCCTATCCGAGGTAAATTCAACTCTATTGTAGCGGCACAGGCACTACACCTGGGCTTGGTATAATCGCCTACATAAAGTGGTGACGCATGCCTCTGCACAGGATCAGGACAAATAACGTTCAGTCACCCTAATTGTTCCTTGGAGGTTGTTTTTCTGGCCCTGTATTGTAGGAGCTCTGGCAACGGCATGCGCGCAGCTGTGCTGACGGCGACATGTCTGTTATGGAGGCCAAGTGGGCCACACTAAGCGAGATATTGCGTCCCAGCTGCTCAGCAGAAGCCGAGAACAATGTAAGTACCCAAGCATTAGGCTGCGTAGAGCGGGAGGGGCAAGTTTCTAATCATAGGTGGCTTGAAGGTTTTCTGTAGCTTGTGTTAGATATTGTGTCTAGCATCCGGTCGATTCGGCAGCAACACCAGGGGCGCTTGGCAGCCGCGAATGCCAGCGAGCCGATATTTTCGGTGGTAATTTCCGCGACCGAGCTGTCCACACTTGCAGACGACAGTGACATGGCCAACCAGCAGCTTGTGCACACGGCGAGAACACATGAGGCGTGCATAGAGCTTATGAGCAAAGAATCGGCAATCTGCATACGCACAGGCGAAAGGAGCAGCACCATGGTAAGTGACAGTGCCTAGAGTGTCCAAACATAGATATTTAGAGCGCCTATCTGACTATGGATTCACCGCTTCCTTCGGCTGATTTCCGCTGTCAAACCACCTCGTGGCGGCTGATCCTCTCCTCCCCCGGTTTCTACCACCTGCCTTGCTGTACTAGAGCCCTTTACTTCCACACAAGTCAGATGTTGCGCTGGTTCTCTTGACTTTCTACAGCATTAGCTGTCTCTTGCCTGGGCCGGTGGCTTGTGCCTTTTCCAGCTGAATCCAAATTTAAAGGCCTCTTTTTCTCCCCAACGCTAGCACCTACAGAGAGCGGAGTATGAAACCATTGCACGATTTGGGGCAACGATGCAGTGCTGCTGCATGTTGTAGTGCTGCCTGCCGCAAATCCTCGACAGCTAAACAAAGCCAGATTAGTGTCGGCGTGCTTAGTGCACTCAAATGCCTCCCTGGTTTCTGGTGCTACAGGCTGTGCCCTTTCAATAAGCGAGCAGCAATATGATCATTTGCTTCTAAATCCTTGATGTGCATACTCCCTGATACACATGGTAGGCTATCCCCGACAGCGGCGATAATGTTGTGGCGATAGTAGTGTCGCCACAAGTGCGTGTAGAGGCCAGACTGACAGGCGAAACCGCAGCGCGGCCAACTCACGCAGCAGGCGCTCGTATAAGCACGTCGATGGCAGCAATGGCCAAGCTCGAGTCCGAGCTAGAAAAAGTGCGCAGTGTAATTGGCAGTGCGGGATACCAGCGGAGCGCGCCTGACATCGTCAAAGTGGCTGACAGGTAAGAATACAGTGTGGCGCTCGAATTCATCCGCGCCAAAAAACGACAAGCATGTTTTTAGCCTGCTTGCTGCTCGGAATGTTCTCTGCCCATTTGCGTACTCACCGCTGTTATTTTGGGGCCCTGGCACCTCTGCTGTGTCGTCTCCCTCAACAATTTGAAACTCCGACACCATTGATCATCCTGCCTCCCTCCAATCGGCGCCCTCTAGGCTTGCAGAAAATGAGTAACGCTGCCCACGCACACATACGGCTGCTTGGCGAGCGCGCCTGCGTGGGCCTCGTGTATTTGTTTTAGTTTTTGCATCCGCGATCTACTTTGCCCACAGCTGTCTGGGAATTAGATCCTTGCAGGCCACATCCGGCTTCTGCAGAAAGGTGTTTATTTTTGGATTGGGCGACACTATTAACCTTGCAATGGCTATCCCTTTTATTGGCTTATTTGTAGGAAGCGTGTGGAAATGCTGGAGGCAAAGATCGCTGCTGGGAGGAAAAAACAGGCTTCTCATTATGCACGCACAGGCGCTGTTGTAGCCAGCTCTATATATCCATCCCATTAAAATCTATGCAAAAAGGCCTTTGGCAAGTGCCAAGTGCCCTGTGACAAAGTAGTATGCGCCTGTGTGTGGGGAGCGACGGGGCGGATATTTAGCTGAGCAAGCATGCCAACACCAAAGGGGTGACAGAGGGAGTAGGGGGAGGGGCGCCAGACCGGGGGCAGGCAGGATAATGTAAATTCCTGGGCCGACAACCTCCCCCCTTCAGCTAAGTTGCGCCATTGTGTTCTTGTCCCTGTTTTTTTTTCTGGCAAAGCTTTTCAGCCTCTAGGGACTGAGATAAGGTGCCATGGTAGAAAACCTTTTTTTTCGACACTGTTGTCTTCCTTTATGTCGTCTTTCGAGCCTATTATATCTGTCTGCTACTGCCGCTCGTCTATCAGCAGGCTCCGCCGCACTCGCTCACAGCCACTATTCCCTGATTGTGTGTATGCTACGGGGACTGGTTGGGTCGTCCCAAGAAAAGTTTAAAGACCAGCAGTTCCCCCCCCACTTTTTTAATCATCTCTTGCCTTTTTCTTTAATTTTTTTTGCACTTCCCTTTCACTTCTCTTAGACGTCCTTGAATTGAATTAGACTTTCGCTTGCCCACTACGCCTTTTCGTTGCGTGCTTTCGTCTGTACGCCCGCTGGCTGGCCCACGTTAACACCCGCCAACTTGCGCTTTGCGGCCACCGCGATAAGGCCGCTGAGCTGGAGCGTTACGGCAAAGCCTGGAATACGGACACAGTACGGTAAGAGCATATTGATCGCCGATGCTCGCCTCTTTGAGCGTCAGCCCTTTACTCGTTTCCAGGCAGAGCCCGTCTTTGTCTATTATTCATCAGCTCCGAGTCAATAGTTGCAATAGGCTTTGGCATGGCTGGTGGTCAGCCCACTCGGGCGCGCGAATAAGCGCGGTCTATGCCTCTTCTTTTTTACATACCCTCGATTTGCATCAGCGTCACGCAACAAGCACTCACCCTACAATTGCTTGCAGACTCTTGCTATTTCTAATCACACTTTTTTGCATCAATCTGCCCGGCTGCCTCTTGTAGATAGACAATTCTCGCATCTGTTTACTGTGTTTGTCGCTTATGATACGGCCAAAGTACGAATTCTGCGACCCGTCTGAGTATCAGGGCTCCCCAGATGATATGGACGGGCTACCGCCCAACCTCCCCGTGATTCCAACATATGTACAACAGTAAGTCGCAGCTCGTTGACGTTCTTCTCGACTCGCCTCCTTTGTGCTTTGCCATGCTGAATCGCGATCGTATTGCCAATGCTGCGATCAACGCTGCTGAGTACCTAGTCACCCCTGCTCTCAGTCAATGCGATTTATGCACTAGAGCCTCCTGGCTGCGCATGCTGCGATGTCTAGGGCGTGCGTGTGCCAAAATATGCGACGATCACGATTTAACTGCATCCCTGCGCTTGCTTAGCCATCAATCTCCTCTCAACGGCTCAAGCATGATAATGGCATAGAGAACAACGCGCGCCCTTTGTATTTTTGTTCCCTTTATCCCCTCTCCCTTTTGCTGGATTTTATTTTGCTCATCCCCTTCTGTCTGCGCATGCCTTTTACCACTTGTAGCAGACAGCATGGCCGCGTCCAGAAATACGTGCTAGAGATGGCTCAGCACCCCGTCAGAGCACGCATGTGTGGGTTTGGCGAGAAGGACCGTCGGCCGTTGGACCCTCCGCCTGTAGTCCGGCTTCGAGTGCGCGACGAGGACGGTGATTTCATGCTCAATGAGGACGTGGACATTTGGAAATTTGTTGTATCTGCCACTCTGTGGGCCCCCTCCAGCGACCACGACCGAAGCATTGTCATCAACCCCAACACCCTGCCTGGCCCTGTGCCTATGTACCAGTCATCCTCCTCCGTCATCTCGCTGAGCGAACCTGTAAAGGTCCGAAATCTGGTAGGCACCACAGTGTCAAATGCATACTTGCTAAAGGACGAAAACGATGACCTCAACATATTTTTCATATTCCACGATCTGTCGGTGCGCACAGAGGGGCAGTTTAGGATAAAGTTCCAATTTGCGGTCATACCATCTGAAGACGACCCGCGCGCCTTTGTCGAGTCGGTTACATGGAGCAGCATCTTTGAGGTCTACTCGGCAAAAACATTCCCAGGTATGACGGACTCGACCGAGCTATCAAAGGCGTTTGCCACACAGGGCATCAAAATTACCATCCGAAAAAGCAATCGCGGCCGGTCCTATCATGGCCGCTTTGACGACAATCAGGACGACGATGGCGACAATGAAGACGATGACGATGACAACGACGCTGGCCCTGCGTCCCCCCCTACACCGGGCTCTGGCCTCCGGTGAGCCACATGGACATACACAATTCTTGCTAATACCTTGTACACCACCTCGGCGGAGGGCCGCTAACTAGCAATAGCAGCTACCGTGACAATCGGACTGCCTTTGAGCCGCCTAGACATGGTTCAACCGGCACGTGCCTCAATCACACCACCCAGCCACGTGAGCATTCCAGTCGCTCACTGGGCATAAAGTGGAAGCTCGAGCTGTAGTACCTCTCTCTCCATTGCTCTCTTCAAATTCCTCTTTTAATTTTATATTTGCTTGGCACATTTGTCTTCACCTCTTATTGTCTGTCTACCTCTTTCATTCGGCCAATGTCTGAATCGCCGTACTATGGTGTCGTCTTGTCGGTCGGCATGCTTGCGACTGGCACACTCAACACCTTGCTAACCAAGCTTCAAGACAAGCAGTGTATTGGCAACTGTGCTGACCCAGACCCACTCAAGCACGAGCATTTTGAGCAGCCGGTATGGCAGACGCTCAATATGTTTTATGGCGAAATGTTATGCCTGGCCTGCTTCTACTTGTTTTCTCTCTACCAGCGCCGTCGCGCTGACGCATCGTCTCCCAGACGCAATGGTTACGAGGCTATCTCCGAAGCTGATGGGAGCGATGAATCGGTTGATGTACGTGGTGCAGTGGCTGTCTCAACCACAGCAGAGCCTGGCACTCCACGGCAGCTCAAGCCAATTGCTGGATGTGCTACGCTGTGGATGTGGGTGCCTGCAGTGTGCGACCTACTAGGCACTACCCTGATGAATGTAGGCCTGTTCTTCACCACAGCTTCTGTTTACCAGATGCTGCGAGGCGCAGTGGTGGTGTTTTCTGGCCTCTTCTCTGTGCTGTTCTTGGGTCATCGCTTGGCAAGATTCCAGGTCATCGCACTGCTTCTGGTGGTGGCTGGCGTCACCATTGTGGGTATGAGCAATGTCATTTCGCCGCCAGCCCAACTCAGGTCCCTCCATCTCTACTCACCACATCCAACAGCTAACCTTAGCGAGCATACTGACGAAATCAACAGCGAGGCATGGAAGGCTGTTCTGGGTGTGATCCTGGTGCTTGGCGCACAGGTTTTTACTGCCACGCAGTTTGTTGTCGAAGAGAAAATCATCCGTCACTACCATCTTACGCCATTGCGCGCAGTTGGGCTCGAGGGCTCATTTGGCGCCCTGACCGTCATGGCTGCCATTCCTATGCTTCACTTGACAATCGGTCGCACGCACCCAGGAGGCTACTTTGACGCACCCGAGGGCTTTCGACAGATCGTGGAAAACCCGGCAGTCTGGCAGACGTCTATCTACATCATGCTTTCTATCGCCATGTTTAACTTTTTTGGCTTGTCTGTCACCCGCTATCTAAGTGCCACGTCGCGCGCCACTATCGATACCTGCCGGACGCTGTTTATCTGGATGTCCTCAATTGCCTTGGGATGGGAGACATTCAGTTGGATTCAGGTTATTGGGTTTGTTGTCCTCGTTTACGGGACATTCATCTATAATCGGGTCATAACGTCGCCGTTCTAGATCTCTGTGTAAAGTTTGCCGACGAAAAAAAAGTTCGTGCTCATTTGTAACCAATATATCTACTTGCGATGCTTGCTAGCAATCTTGACCTTTGCTGTCTCCAGTGCCGACTCTTTAAGAAGCGTCGGGATGACAGTGTTCGTGTTTGACGTGTCGGTGAGCCGCTCGGCCAGGTCGCTAATAAGACCACTAGACAAGTAGCGCGCAGAGATGCCTCGGCCCATGACCTTCTTAGCGAGCATTTGATTGAGCTTGGCCTTAAGTGACTGCACAAGCTGCTTTTGGTGCTTCTCGGTCTGAGGAGCCCTGCCGCCGTACTCGTCATCGGAAGAAGACATAAAGTCGCTGTCAAGTTCGATATCCATTTCTTCGGCGTTTTTCTTGAACCAGTTCTTCTCGTGCGATTCCTTGTTCATCTTGTGCTCCTTTAGGTCAATCTCTCTAGCTAGATCGACTCGCGGCCGCAGTCGCCCGACAAGGTCAAGATCCACGGGGAACAGCGATATGTCCTTGTCCAGCATGTCGCACATCTTGTAGTAGAGCTTGCGCTCCTCAGGACTGACCATCATAATCGCCAAGCCTTCCTGGCATGCACGCGCAGTGCGGCCGCTACGATGCACGTACAGGTCTCCCGAGCGAGGAATCTGGTAGTGTATAACATGGTCGACTCGAGGAATATCCAGGCCGCGTGCTGCCACATCGCTGGCTACAAGAACTGCATTTTCAGTGTCACGGAAGCGATCCACATTTTTTAGCCGCTGGCGCTGCTCCATCTGTGCATGGAGGCCAAATACATTCACATTGAGCAGGCGCAGCATCGGCAGCATTCGACGGATAGAGTCGATGCTGTTGACAAACACCAGCGTGCGGCCTGGGTACCTGACCAAAAAGTAGTACAAGTACGCGTCTTTCTCGTTGGCCAGGCAATCGATGCGCGCCTCAACAAGGGTTCGAGCAGTGGCATCGGACTGAGTGACATCAACATAGGCCGGCTTTTTGTCCTGGAAACTCACTCGCTCAATGAGGTCTTCCATCGACCCAGGCTTTGCCTTGCCCTGGTTTCGCTTGAGGGCCTTTTGCGAGGCCTTGCGCGCATTGAGCTGCATATCTTTTAGCAAGGTCGCTGAGAAAACAAATGTCTGGCGTTTGCCCTCGCGAGGCTGAAGCGTCACCTCGTTGACTGCCTTGAAGATAAACTTGAGCTCCTTAAAGTGGCCAGGCTCAAGCATACGATCGGCCTCGTCGATGGCCAAGAATCTAATTGAGCGCAGCTGGTTGAGGTATACGTCGTTAGTCGAGACCATGTCCCACAGGCGTCCGGGCGTAGCAACGATGATATCTGGCTGGCTGTTAAGCAGCCGCTCCTGCTTTGGTAGCGACATGCCGCCGACAATAGCAACCACGCGTGCTCTGACAAAGCGAGACATCGCCTTGAGATGATCCTTCACCTGTATCGCCAGCTCGCGCGTCGGCGCCAAGACCAAGCCTGTTGGGGCCGCCCACTTTTCACGGCGCTTGGAAATATGCTGCAGCATCGGAATGCCGAATGCCAGAGTCTTTCCCGACCCTGTCTCGGCAGCGCCAATAATATCCCGGCCGGCCAGAGCCTGAGGCAGAGTCTTTAATTGGATCTCGGTAGGAACTGAGAATCCAAGGTGCTTGAGTGCGCGTAGCAAATTAGCATGGACTCCATAGACTTCCCAAGCAGAGACATCGACGTCGGGATCCTCCACATCTTTGGCCTGGTGACCAGCATCGTCATCGTCATCGTCATCCCCATCCTCATCGCCGCCCCGTACTGACAGATCATTTATGGCGCTTTCATCACTAACGTCCCCAGCCTCTGCGCTACGCAGTCGCTCTCCGATAGAGACCAATTCGCCGCTGGCAGCCTTTTCCTCAGAGTACTCGTCGATCAGGATAAAGTCGTTCCAGTTAACCGTGTCGTAAAAGCTATCCGCCTCGTCTTCACCCTCATCAGAGTCGACGTGAGGCTTGGGCTTGGCGCACTTTTTGCCTCCCTTGCTGGCTTTTGGCTTGCCAAACTTCAAAATACGACCGCCAGTATCCTTGTCATCTTCCCACGTACAGTCCACACCATCGATTTCTTGCAAGGACAACATGCCTCCGATCTCGTCATCCGCACCGGCAATATAGGTTGGCAAGGCCACGCTCTTCCATTCCAAGCTAGATGCATCCTCCACACAAACATTGTCTCGCATGGTTGCCTTGACACGCTTTGTAGGCTTTGGATTCGCAGCACCCGATTTGCTGGCTCGCTTGGCTACAACTGGAACCGCTGTAGCGGGATCCTTACTAGCTCCAGGAGCCCTAGCCGCAGGCATGGGCGGGGGGTTCATCGTAATATCAGTCCACTGTTTTTCGGCCTCCGTGGGCGCGCTTTGGTTGCTGCCAGCGCCACCCCGCCGTGGCTTGGCCAATGTGTTCTTACTAGAGGCCTTTCCCTTCTTCATACGAGCAAATGATAGAGACAAAGAATTAAAGCAAAGTTAGCCATGAAGCAAAACTGGAAAACTCGAGTCAAAACTTCATCCACAGAAAAAAAAAGACTGATTACGATCGCCGCAAAATCATGCTTTAATCAGGGACACGAGCGCGTTCACAGCTGCGACACGCGAATTTCTCTTTTTTTCGCTTAAACTATTTAAATTTTACGCCCATTTAATCAGCACAAAGACTCTACTTACACCTGTCATGACACAGTCAATCACTGCTCCTCGGTACGCACATGCTGAGGGGTACACAGCCTTGGCGTTTGGGAAAAGTGGCCAGTTCGTGTGCACTGGTGGCAGCGACTCGCTGGTACGTGTGTTCTACGCATCAAAATCTGAGCGTGACCAAGAGGCAATAACGCTAGAGCAACACTCGGACAATATTTTGTCGTTGGCCGTTTCTCGAAGCAAGACCATATCTGGCGACGAAGAAGGGATGGTATTTAGCTTTGACTTAGGACAATCATCTGCTCCCGATTCCGATGGGCTGTCTGTAGAGCCATCTGGTACGGTCCTTCGATCGACTCTGCCTGCGCGTGACATCAGCATCAGCAGTAATGAGAGGCAAGTGGCAATAGCAACAGACGATGAAAACATACGCATCATTTCCCTCCTTGACATGGCTGTGCTTCACACACTTGTTGGGCACCGTGGGTCGGTCAATAGTGTCGCGTATTCCCCAGACTCCAAGTATCTTGCGTCATCTGGGTGCGATGGCACTGTAAGGATTTGGGACATGCGTGAGGGTGACCCGGCTTGCGTGCAGATCATGCCAAAGGCCGCTTACGTATGCGAACCCGGCAACAGCATGGAGCAGTACAAGATTCGGTGGAGCCCCGATGGGCGCACTCTGGCCATTCCCTGTACCGACCACTCGATCAAACTTATTGAGCACAGCAACTGGGATGTCACTGCGCTCTTGGCTGGCGGGCATACAAACACCATTTGCCACTTGGCGTGGTCGCCAAGTGGCAAGTACCTGGCTTCAGCGAGCCTTGACTGTCAAGTCGTGGTGTGGAACGTCGCTGCTCGCAAGGCTATGCTGTCTTATGCGAACGCAAACGCGCTCTGCCAAGTGGAATGGAATCCACAAAGTAACATGCTGGCCTTTAGTGACTGCACGGGTGCCATGTATATCTGGGACGATGTCATCCCTACTGAGCAAGGGCATGCGGCTCCATTCGAGCGGGCCTTAGCCGACGCCGTTACTTTGGGCAAGGACAAGCTGATGAGCGACCTTTTCGATGACACGGCCACAGCAGATCGGGCCTCGGAAGATGGCATGGATGAGGACGAAGATGAAGGCGATTTCCTCGATGCTGGAGACGCCACGGCAGATGCAATGGACGACTTTGTGGTAGACGACGATGGGGCTGGCTATGCTGAGCGCCAAGCGCCTAGATGGACGGCAGTTGCTGCTTCAGAGGTGCAATGCTTCCAGCCTGGATCTACTCCTTGGCTTGGTAGTCGTCGCTATCTGGCATTTACCATGGTCGGAAGTGTGGTCTCTGTTGCCCAAGATGAGTCCCACAACACCATTGAGATTGAATTTTACGACAAGTCAGTGCACCGCGACTTTCATTTTTCGGATTCATTCAAGTTCTCAATGGCTGCACTCTCTGACTCTGGGTGCCTCTTTGCCACCACGAGCAAGGAACTAGCAAATGATCGGTCTCTGCGTGGAGCTGCTGCCGAGGCTGACGAGATTTCTGTTGTCTCTTACAAGGGGTTTGCCTCCTGGTCGGCAAACTCGGACTGGACTTTCAAGCTCCCACCCAAAGAGAATCCCCGATGCATTGCGACTTCGTCGCAAGGCGCCGCTGTGGTTACTTCTCTGGGCAACTTGCGCTTGTTCACTTGTGGCGGCGCCCAGCGGCATATCGAAACCCTGCCCAACCGGGTGGTGACTTGTGTGGCACGCGACGACATGCTCTTGGTTATTTTAGGGGCGCTGGGAACCATCAGATCTAGCGACGGGATGAAGCAGCTGGAGTACGAATATGTGCTGATGAATATGGATGGCCAGAGCCGACTAGCCACGGGCAGCTGCCCTGTGACTCCGGCTAGCGAAATTGTCTGGGTTGGGTTTTCCGAAGAAGGGCATCCGGCAGTATGCGACTCCAAGGGCTTGTTGCGAGTCTTGCACAAGTACTGGGCGCCCACTCATGCCAGCTGGGTTCCTATTCTCGACTCTCGCAAGCTCTCTCGCGACCGAGGCAAGCGTGAAGGCTTTTGGCCCGTGGCTATTTCGGCCCGGCAGTTTATTGTTGCCACTTGCCAAGGAAAGTCAAAGTACCCGCCCTTCCCAAAACCCATTTTGGACGAGCTGGATATTGACTTGCCGCTGCTGAACACAGACACGCAGGTTGGCCAGCAGGAGGCCAAGTATCTGGCTAGTCGTCTATTCGTCGAACAGCAGCGCGGTGAGGCTGAGCGCATTGGTGGCGAGTATCCTGGCGGAGCATCGGCCCTGGTCAGGGACGAGCTGGGACAAGACAAGTTGTTGCTGAGGCTGATTCAATTAGCTTGCAAGTCCGACAAGACTCAGCGGGCCATGGATTTGGCCATGATGATTGCGCTCGAAAAGTCGTTTGACGCGGCTGTCAAGATTGCTGTCTTCCTAAAGCAGTCCTCCCTAGCTGAGCGCCTTGTGCGCTTGCGAGAGACCAAATTTACCAGTCACTTTGAGGATGATATCTCTGATGAGGACCATTCTGAAGCAGCTGTTGGGCAAAGCAACTTGCCAAAATCGCGGCAATCGGCGGTGGCAACGGCGGTGGCAACGGCGGCAGCAACTACCTACGGTCGAGAACGACGTGCAGCCGATAGCGATGCCGGTGATGACGTCGACAGCAACAGCGATAGCGATAGCGACCTAGGCGTTGCAGCCTTGGAGCTCGGAAAGAGCATCCGCCCACCTCTACCAGAGGCGCTCATGCACAGTGGGGCACTGGCAGCCAGTGCCAGCCGGAGCCTTGTCTCACGACCCGCCCAGCCGCCCACTACATCCAAACCCTTCAACCCATTTGGGGTAGCAACCCCCAGCAAGTCGATGGAGATCAAGCGCAGCGACAGCTTCTTTAGTGCTGCCGATGCGCACAGTGATGAGTCAGCCAGCCCATCGACACCCTTCGGCTCTGTTATGCCTGTGTCAACGACGAAGCGCCAACAGCCATCGTCAGGTGATGACGCCGCCGCCATGAGCTTGCCGCGGAAGCAGGCGAAAAGGGCGACAGCCAGCGACAGCAAAGATCGTACCCAGCCCAAGCTGACAGCGTTTGCCTTCAAAAAAGGTGGCGGAAATATGGAACGTGACATGACAGATGACTAGTTTTTAAACAAACACCAACTCCAACCCAATCACTTTTCTTGCGCTATTACACGCATGAAACCCCCTCCCCCTGATGCCAATTGGGTGGTGTCAAGCATAAAAGGAGTACAGCCGCAACTAGCTGGTAGGTTTTCTCAGTTTTTCGACAGCTCGATTACACTACTATCTCAATATCAAACAACATGGCATTTGCAGCTGGTGCAGCAATCACCATTCCCACCCTCAGCGCCCTAGGCACCATTGCCTACTACGCTCAACATCCCGATGTGCCTGACAAGAGTCAGGACCGCCGCGGCTCTTTCATGTCCATTGACAGCCATCGCGAGTTTGTCAGCGATGACGATCCCAGCGACTTTTCATCCTTCTCATCGGCGCCAAGCATCATCGATGCACGCATGAGCCGCCGTCGGTCAATGCCTAGCTCTCCTCCGCGTGCCCAGTCGCTAGTCCCCGACCACAGCTTACTTGAGGACCCACGACTGCAAGTTTGGAGGGACCGCTACAAGTGGGGTCGAAACTACGGGATGAACTTTGCCCACAACGACCGCTAGTGATACTCTCTCTTTGAAAGCACTAAGGAGATTAGGTTCTATTGTAGCATTCATTTCTGGCTAACATTAACTGGGTAAAATGTGATCACTTGTGACGTTTTTGCTATCAGCTCAGCACTTGCTTGCTCGGAGCCAGCATCGCTAGCCCCAGTGTCTAATATCAAGTTCGTCCCAAGCAGCTCGTCGTTGATTCCTCGGAAGATCAAACCCTCTAGCTCGAGCATAGGCTGATCCGACCCAACGTCAATAAGTGCATACTTTGGCCGAGACTCGTCGCCACCAGAGTCGTTGGCCATTTCGTAGGCTTTCCTTATGGCATCTGTAGGCAGTGCGGCAACTATGTAGTATTCCTCATCTTCGTACTCGTATTCAGAAAGGCTTGCTGTAGACATTTTAAAATATGCAATACCAGAAAGTAAAAAAATTGGCCTTTTTTAGTTTGCGTGGAAACTTTTTTTAGCTCTCTGGAGGACAAGTGAAAAAATATGGCACTTAGATGGCAGCCAAAACCAGTGTGCTCATCGATGACAGCAAGTCTCGCGTCAGGGCCACTGCGTCGCTTCCAACACCTGCGCAATTGTCCACATCGAGCAATTGGAGCCTCCACACGCGCTTTGCGTGCTTGTTTTCGCGTTGGCGGCGATATCGGGCAGAGCAAGCTGCAGCAAAATCCCGAACAGCAGCACCTGTAACGTCTGTAGCGCCGAGCACTAGCACTTCAATACCCGGAGCATCAGTACTGTTTACGATATCTGTAAGCCTGTTTAGTACAGAGTTTTCCGCAGCAGTCTGGCTAAGGTTCACGTGTGTCAAGTGGCGACAGCGAGCTATCAGCGCCAGTAGACCCTGTGCCGTGACTCCTACGCACCCACTAAGATCGAGTGAAACTAGAGGCAGCGGCTCCAGCATGGCTCCCGCACCCGTAGTCCGCGTAGCCACCGCCAGAGCGTCCAAATTAGCCGCACGAGTCAGATGAAGCTGCTGTAGCGAGGGGAGGCTGCGTTGGAAAACGTGCTGTAAGTGGTTGTGGTTGACAGAGGATGAATCCAGCGCAGAAAACCGGCGCAAATTACACGAAAATAGACGACAACTCCACATCAAATGTGACAGCTGCGTGCTCTCAAAGCGATGGGCCGAGATGGTCGTGTCCCAGACACCGTCAATATTCAGCTCGCGCAAGTCTGGAAAGGGCGCTTGCGTGACTTGTATACGCTGAAAGTAGGCAAGCAGGGGCCCGAGGTTCCTAATCATCGAAAACACTGCTTGGTCACGGATGGCAGCATGCAGCACCTTTAGCTTGCCAAAGTGTCGGTGCTTGGAGCTGTAGACCAGAAACTCGGCAATTCCTGGATGATCGTTGATTATTAGCTCTTCGATCCTAGTCACCGCATGTGCGCCTGCTGCTAACTCCAAATTCCAAGCCAAGAACAGGCGCTTGGCGCTTATTCGGATACAGCCCGATATATCTAGCGCACGGAGCTTGTGGCCCAGCTTGGCAATGACACCAATCTCATCGTCTCCAACCTGCACACAGTAAGGGAGCCGGATACTAGTAACCATCGCAGGCAGGCACCAGCTTAGGATGCGGCTAATCGACTCTGGCCTTGGCAACGACGCTCTACCAAGGGCTAAATGTGTTAGGAGAGGTCGCGGGCATGCGAGCAGGGCTTCCAGGGCTTTGGCGGATACCGTAGACCCGTCTGGAAAGGCGGCAATTAGCAGGCTTCTTTGCGACCTTTCAAACACTCTGCAGATAACTGTGTCAGGAGGAGTAGTAGTGCGGTGAGGCCTCTGCTGCACTCGCTTTTGCGCTTTCGAGTACGCCGGCAGCTCTCGCGCCAGGCTGTGTGCAGGGCTATCCACGAGGTAGCACGGCTTGCTCCACAGAACTGGCGTGTTGTCTATTACATGTAGCCAACGCGTCGACACGCTACGGCATATAGAGAGCATGCGCGTATCCAACAGCCGCAGTACCATTATGATTAAATCTGCAGGCAAGCGAGTGATCGGGTCGGCATCACTCTCAATTATAGGCTGGTGCGTTGAGTCCAGGCGCAGGGCGAGCGTGCTATAGAGCAGCTGCAGGTGCTTGTGCTCCGAAGCGTGTATGTCAGCCAGCCCGAGGCTCTGCTTAACCACAGTAAAGGCCTCTTCAGGCTTGCCCATATCAGCCAAGATGCTCGCTATACAAATGTAGCCTGCGGACGAGCTGGCATTAATGCGAACCGCCTCCTTTGCGTCGGCCAGCGCACGCGTAAGCTCACGCAGCTTGTAGAGTGTGTGAGCCCGTGCCTCGTAAAGCTTCGCGTCTCTGACGCCCTCGTTGGCGGCTAGTGCGACGGCGCGGTTGTAGTAGTCAAGCGCGTTGCGATATTGCCGCTCACGAAAGTTCTCCCGCCCAAGCACATACCATCGGTTGATTTCAGCCTCTGGAGCAGGCACTGATAGAGCACTACGCGACCCTGGCGTCTGGCAGGGCCCTGCTGCTAGCTTGCGCTTCCGACCAGCAACAAACATGAGTGAAATGAGAAAGGGGAAAAGCGTTGAATTAGGCCAGCAGTAAATGAGAAAGGTAGAAAAGAGCTAGGGTCGGCTGCCACGCATCACCATTGGCCTGATCGATGTGGCAGCACGATTACCAGCACTGCCACCACCACCACCACCAAAGTGTGAAGACGTTTCTCGAGTAACCACAACCTGAGCAGTGTTAGAAGCACTATTAGACGATGTCTTTGCGGCGCCTGTCCGCTTTGCCGTACGCGGAGCACGGGCTGCCTTATCAGACTGTGCAGCCTTCATTAGCCTTGGGTCAGTTAGCTGGAGTGATACTCGTAGCTGGCCATTGCTGACTCGGCTGGCAGCAGAACCCAATCGAACATACGCGCACACATAACCGGCGGCATTGCTCTCGCAGTGCTCGTCGAGCACCTGGCGCAGCACCAAGTGCTGACATAGGCGGTCGGCGTCGCCTCTGGTCAGAGCCTTGCCCAAGCCATAAGCAGAAAGGTTATTGTCGCCACGATCCAAGATGCGCTTGGATTTCGAGCCTCGGAAAATGTCAGCCAGCTGCAGTAGCGTGGTCTTTAGGCCCCGGGATACCAGAGCCTGAACGGTCTCGATCAGTGCACAAGCCTCACGCGTCATGTCGGTCTCAATCATGGGTGCGCTGCTCCGCTTGCGGCAGTTGTCGCATGTCTTTTGGCACTTTGCCACATCGAATTGCTCGCCAAAGTATGACAGCACCAACTGCCGCCTGCAGTCAGTGATGTTTTCGCAGAACTGGACTACTTGCCGCAACTGCTGCCGCTGCCGGTCCTTGACATTCCTGTCACCCTCGCCGCGGTCAATCATAAAGTCAACCGAAGACTTGTCGCGGAATGAGTAAAACAGAACGCAGATGGCTGCCTTGCCGTCTCGACCCGCACGGCCAGTCTCTTGATAGTAGCCCTCAAGCGAGTTGGGCAGCGAGTGGTGAATGACAAAGCGCACGTCAGCCTTGTCAATGCCCATGCCAAACGCAATCGTTGCGACAATCACTTGGAGCTCGTTGCGTTGCCACGCCTGCTGCACACGCGCTCGATCCTCCTTGTCCAGCCCAGCGTGGTAGTGCTCAGCACGCAAGCCGTAGCGAGATCGCATGTCGTGAGCCATCATCTCGCAGCTCTTTTTGCTCGTGCAGTAGATAATGCCAGACTCACCAGGGTGCCGGGACGAGATCAGGGCGTGAATGTCTGCCGAGGTTGAGGCCGACTTTGGTCGGATCTCGTAAAAAAGGTTGGGCCGATTGAACGATGACGTCGTGGTCACGCACCCGTGGATATACAAGTGATTAATAATATCCATGCGTACCTTTGCGTTGGCTGTCGCTGTCAGCGCCATGAACGGGACATTTGGGTACAGCTTGTGAAAGTTGCCTATTTGCGTGTAGTCTTTGCGAAAGTCGTGGCCCCATTGCGACAAACAGTGCGCCTCGTCTACTACAAAGCGCGCAAGCTGCCCGCGCCGGTACAGGCGATCAATAGCATCCTTTGCCTGAGCGCTCTTGTTGAGCATCTCAGGCGTGACATACAAAAGCCGTAGCCGGGGCTCTGGCTCGTTGATCTCGCGAAAGACATGTGCACGCTTATCAACTGGCATGGTCCCCGTTAGCGACAGTGCCAGAACACCCCACCCAACAAGGTGCTCGATCTGGTCTTGCATCAGCGATAAAAGCGGCGACACCACAACAGTCACGCCACGAGTAGCGCCCTTTTGCACTATCGCTGGCAGCTGGAAGCACAGGCTCTTTCCTCCTCCGGTCGGCATGAGCACAAACACATCCTTCCCTTGCAGCGTGGCATTGATGGCTTCAAGCTGCCGGGACCGAAATTCCTTCATCTTGAACACCTGCCGAAGCGCCTTGTACACGTCCTTAGTCCAGTGGTAATTCACGTGCGACTGGTTCGGCCCTGGATCGGAGGGCTTGACGAGTTCAGTGCTTGGTACAGACCGGTACGCACCTATGCTCGCATCAGCCCCACTGCGAGCAGCAAACGAAGGCTCGTTAGTCCACGCAACGCCTCCGCCGCCACTAGAAGCAAGCGAGCCATAAGCGATATTCACCAATGGCTGCGTAGCCTGGCTTGTCCGGCTTGTTTTGTTGCTCGGAAAATCCCCCGGTGGCGGTAGCACGCTCAGAGAAGCCATGCTCTTCAAACGTCTAATGTCTTCGTAAATGGCATCGCGGCTTTGGACCAGTAGAGAAATGCTGTTTTCGTTGGCTATCTCGTCTCCATACTGCAGATCGCATAACTCGTCACTGATACGTGCCTTCTCCTTAGCAAGATGCGCCAATCGCTCTTCAATGCTCAACGAGCTGCAGTGTGCAATTGCAAAAGTCAAGGGGGCACTGGTAGACTCAGCCTCAGCAACGTCCTATATGTCGTCAATACACAGGTTTAATAAGTTGAACACGCATGTCATTGGAGCGAGCTCGCCATGGTGCCTTCTGGGCAATAGACATCAATACAGCTTTACCTTTTGGGGCGAAACAAATGCGACGTCGTCATCAATGAGGAGCAGGTCGTCGTGGTCACTGTCAATCACTCCGTTGTAAGATTCGACTTCCTCTTGGTAAAAGCCGCCGACACTGGGATTGGGGCTATCTTGGCTTGCGGGCAATGAGTGGGGCGGATAACTTCTAGCGACCCGAGCACGCTTTTGGGCCGGGGACTGCCCGCGCATACACCCACTCCGCTTAGGGCTGGCGGTGCTGATAGCCGCACAGCTGAAATCGACAGAGCAGTCTAGATCCTCGTCAAAATCAGAGCACAAATCGATTGCTGAGCCGCTGCAGAAGCTGGCTTCGGACAGCGTCTCCACAACTCCACTGTCTCCACCGACATTTAGACTGTCTTCAAAGTCGCTCAAGTCATAGACGTCAAAGGAGTCGTCGGGAATGTTATTGGCGCTAGGTATAGCTGCTTTCCCTGGTACAAATGATCGTCCGCAAGCGGTTAATGTGTCCTCGATATCAGAAAGGTCGTCGGGAATCTCAATAGCTGATGGCAAATCACTGTTACATGGCGCCTGGCTATGCCGAGCTCTTGTTGTTGCCCACATGTCGACTTGAAAGTCACCACCGTCACCACCGTCAATACTGTGCCCAACGGCACTACTGTTGATAAAGTCGAAAGAGCCACTTGTTCCTGTTGTGGGTGTATGTTGCGTACGTAGCCCACTAGAGGGAGCGGGGTGATTCGACTCCCAAGCGAAGCTGCTTCCATGAAGAGTACTTGGCTGTGGATCGTTGGAGCCACAGGACACTACAATGCGACTGGCTTGTGGCTTTGGCTGACATAGAATTTTGTCAAGGGGAATTCGTAAATCCAATAAGTCAGTCGTCACTGGCCGAAATGAGTACGCGTTGCTGCTAGCCGAGGGCAGCAAATGGCGCGTGCTCTTGCCGGACCGCACCCAGTCATCATGCCACTTTTTATTCTCGGGGAAATTGTGCTTCATAGAAAAGAGACGTTTTAAAAGACAAGGAGATAGAGAGCCAAGAAGAGAGAAGGCAATTTAGATTTTGCTGCGCAATTGAACGGTGTTTGCGTGATTTCGCGACTCGTGCATCATCGGCTCGCTTGGCCGAACCGATGGTGAAGTCGATATTCGTGTAGGCTTGAGGCAGCCCCTTTTTGGGACCACTATCCTCTCGCTAAAACACAAAAATAAATTGCATCTTTGACAATTATGACAACGGCGCCTGACATTGACGCACTGTGGGTCGGCACGCCCTTTGCTCCCGTATTTAGCCCGAATATGCACCCAGTGCTAGCACTCGTATTTGCCTCGGTCGGCCTGGTTTACGCAGGAAAGTTCGCCGTCACCCACGCTGACTTGAAGCGTGAGGTTCTGTTCGCAGGTGTGGCATCTGCGGCATTGGGCCTAGCAGTGGTCTTGGGCATCCAGGCACTAGGACTGTATTTGTAGCCTGTAGATCGTATAGCTGCAAGATTACTTGAATTTGAAGAAAAGCTGAACGCAAGACTACCTTTTGTTGCTCTGGAGATCCAGAGTACCCAGCATCAGTGGCCAAATGAAGAGTGCCTCAATGCGCTGCCGAAGCCAGTGCACTGGGATGGAGTCCAGAGATAGCACAGACTCATCCTCATCAATTCCCAAGAGCTCGGCGTTAAAGGCAGCACTCAATTCGGGCATGGCATCTAGCAGACGCTGCAATCCCTGCATGGTGCCTAGACATGGGAGCACTGGGCGAAGGTGAGAGTCGGGGAGCATATTGTCAGTATCCTTCCCCTCGATGCCGGCTTGGAGAATATTGACCCAGTTCAGCACACGCCCACGCCGCATTGCCGAACTACGACGGCCACTAGGCGACAAGGTGAACTCGCTCTGCTCGTCGCCCGGAAGACTCGGCCGATTCTTGGGCGGGCGGCCGACACGTCCACGCCCAACAGGCCGAGTGGGAGTACCACCATCAATGCCGCCATGATCACTAGTAGCGTCGTCACGCTCAAGCATGCTCCTCGACGCTATGGTGCCAGTAGACTTTGCACGGTTACTGCGGGGTAGCTGGCGTGATGGCGACTCTAGCTCCTGAGCACGCTCAGCCGACAACGGGGTTGATGGTAGCAGTGGCACAAAGTTGGTAGATGTGGCCCTCTTCCACTGGCGCTTGCGCGCGCTCTCAATGCCCGATGTCGTCTTGCGCTTGCGCCCATTCCCCTGAGTGTGAGCAAAGTAAAGCAAAGCCTCATCGTCATGTGCGCCATGTTCAGTGCCTGGGCTCAAAGGCTGTAGCGCATCGTCGTCTTGTAGCTGGCTCTGGCGACGACGGCGGCGCTCTTCCTCCCACTCGGGGAAGCTGGGCACTGTGCCCTCCTCACCATTTTCTCCCTCGAGATCTTTGGGCGGCTCGGGTGCCTTGCCCTTTTTGTTTAAGCTGCGCCAGTGGCGCCAGCACTGGTTGTCAGTGCGGTTGCCCAAGAGATCAGCGACATAGGACCACTTGCCAATACCCACTCTGTTGACAATAGCGATCAAGCGCGCGTCCTCCTCCGACGTCCACTGCGAATTGTTGACATCAGGCGTAAGTACGTTCATGTAGCGCTCGCGGCACTTTACATCCGTGCGCCCGGGTACGTGCTTGGCAATTTTGGTCCATTGGCCAACGCCGTAGAGCCGCACAGCAGCAAGCAGAGCAACGTCCTCGTCCTTGTCCCATCGACCTGATCTAATGGCTGGATTGATCGACTTGCACCAGCGATGCAACACTTGCTGACCCGTGCGATTGTCCAGGCACGACGCAACGGCTTGCCAGTCGCCCTCGCCATACGTCATCACCGCCTCGTGCAGCAGCTGGTCCTCTTCGGGCGTCCACTTGGAGCGAGACATGTCTGGATTCAGCTTGCGCTGGTACACTTGGAAGCACTGCGCTGCCGTGCGCTGCGTGTCCAGCTCCTTGGCGATGTTGACCCAGTCACGCCCATTGTGTTGCTGCACAATGTCGTATAGCGACCGCTCTTCCTTTTTAGTCCATGGCTCGCGGTTTATAATCGGGTGGTCTTGCGTGGCATACTGGATGGCACACTCGACTGGCTTGTGCTGAGGCACAAATTGCTTGGAGATGAACTTCCAGTCAACTCCCATCAAGTTCATCTCTAGCTCCTGGTCACTAACCTTGTCGGCATCCCAGATCGCCCGCGGATCGGTATTTTGCTGATACAGCTTTTGTAGCATGATCTTGCGGTTAGACTGTCGCACGCCTCTGACTAGGGCCTCGCGCTCGGCATCGGTCCAGCGCCTAGCGCGATAAACAATTGGCGGGTGCTTCTTCTTGCGAATCGTGTCTCTGTTGTCTGGTGGGCGACTGTTGTCGCTATCGACAAAGAGGTTGCTCGCCGCAATCTTGAGCTCATTCGTTACAGGGTCTACCTGGCTCGAGCGTTCGTCCTTGTTGCGTCGCCCACTCCGCCGATTGGTAGCTCGTGCTTGAATCGTCAGCAACATACCAATGTTCTCTTGTAGCTCCTTGTTGCGTCGCTGTGCCGCGTCAATCGCCGCTAGCTGGGCTCGAAGCAAGCGCTGGTAGCGCAAATTTCCCTCTAGCGTTTCGCATGCCAGCTCATAAGCCTCACCGTCGTCGAGAGGTGCACTGTCACCGTATCCATCTACACCATCGGCCCTGCCCCCTGCAGCTGTAAGGCCGTGCCCAATCAGCGCACGAAAGTTACTAGCAACACGAGACAAGAGCGCTTGGTGGCTTTCGTCATCATCTGCCACCATATCACTATCACCGCCCGCTTGCCCAAGGCCCCCTGCCAAAGGGTCGTGTACTAGCTCATCATTGCTGCCAAAAAAGTATTCTGTGCCCGAAGGATGCATATCCAGAATGCTTCCACCAACATTGCCATTTGTATAGTCGAAAATCGCGCCGTTGGTCTGGTAGATTTCGCTGTGTTGAGGAAGCGGGCGACCGAGAACATGCCCGCTGGCCACCTCTTCCTCCTCGTCGCTCAGAGTCCCAGCATCGCTCTGGCTCCGATCCGATTCGCCAGAGCTCTCCTGGCCACCATCGTTCGCGTCGTCATGGCCAAGCAAGCCGTGTGCGTGCAATCCTGCCGCAACAAGGGCTTGCAGGTTCCGCTTGGCAGACTCGACATCTAGTGGTGCACCATCGTCGACATCAGCAGCGTCCAGAACGGCCGTTTGAGGGTCCTCGTACTCTTTGCCATTAGTCTCATTTGCCATGTTTGCCAACTAATAAAGTGAGACAGTGCGCGGACGCAGATGCTTTAGTGGAATCAGTGCTTTTCGCCAGTATGGAATGAACAGAAAATACAGGCAATGGTGGTGTTGCTTATACTAATTGGCAGCAGCGCAAGATTGGAGTTGAGAAAATTGATAGCCTACCTTTACGAGCGCAAAAAATTTAGGAGAAAATATTCATGGGGAAAAAAGAACAAAAAAGCGAAAATGGGTTGCTGGCACCAAGTAGCAAATGTTGTCTCATTAATCAATCACATGATGACGAGAATTCCTATTGGGCCATGGGTGTTGATAGCAGCTTTACTGGTAGTAGTCGCAGACGTTGTATTCGAAGCGGTGAGCATGCACCGCGGGCATCTCCTTCTTCAAGTGCTGCATTATCAGGCGTGTCTCGACTTCTGATGGCGAGTTGATGCCAGAGATGTAGGGTACATACACGCGAGGCAGTTTACGCGACTGCGCAAAAAGGTCCATCACCTGGCTCAAAGTGCTTGTTGCCGACGACCAATCCGACCAAATCCAAAGAGAGCTGAGCTCAGCAGGTCGACGGCCACTCTTGCTATCGTTAGCCTGGCGCGGAATTGCCTCCTTGACCCGCGACAGGAGCTTGCGCCGAGACGAAGATGCGGGACGTGGCGTAGCAGCCAGCCGCACCTCAAGCGTTGACAGGCTCTGGAATGCGCCGAGGATGCCTGATATGCCATGTACCGTCAGTGGTATAAATGGGATACTTAGGTAGCGCAAGAGGCGGGGATACTGGGAACTAGGGGCCTCTGCTGCCTTGAGCAGCGACGATGCCAGCGAATAGTCAATGTCCAGCGGCTTGGTCAGCGGGTCAACATAGAGCGGATAGTTAAGATCGAGTACACGCAGCAATGGCAGCCGAGTCAAAAGGTAGTGCAGACTCTTGGGCGTAAACCGCATGGACGGCATGTTGGGCAAAGGGATCAAGTTTCGGTGAATGTCAAACGAGTTGTTGGCCATTAGCTGCTCGTGAGTGGCCGAGTTGAACACTATGAGCTCTGACAACTGTGGGCAACTACTGGCCAGTAGCTGGACCAAGGTATCATTAATATGAGCCAGCTGCAACCGCGACAATTGATGCCACCGCTCAAGGAACATGCAGCCGTACAGGGTGTTCTCAAGCGATGGATGGCCAACATCGGCATGGGCCGTAAGCACTAGGCGCCTGAGATTGGGAAAGTGTCGAGCAGCAAACGGAATGCCGAGCTTTCCAATCTCCTTGAAGCGCAGTGTAAGCTCGCGAACCGAGGGCTTGCAAAACGCCAACTCGTCAGGAGTGGAGCTTGCGCCTGTGCCCTCCTCTTCGGGATACGCCGATATAAAGTGGAGGGTTTTGTTCTCTGTTATCTTGTACAAGAGGTCGGTAGAGTCGACGTTAAGGCACAGGTTGGTAGGAGCAGCCAAGTCAGTCAACAGCACGGCTCGGATGACAGTAAACACGTAGTCGGGGTAGTTGGGCTCGCTGGTGATAGTCAGGCCCAAGTTGATCAGGAGAAAGTTGGCGTGGGCCATGTAGCGCATCAGGCGCGAACTGAGATTCAGCACGTCCATGTGACGCTGTGACGCCCGAAACACGACAGACTTTGCCTGCTGGCGGCCCATTGAGTGGCACATCTCTCGAAAGTATCCGGTTTGTGCGTTGTAGGCAATGTATGATATGGATCCAAGGTTGGGAAAGTAGCGCTCATAGTCACGTGGCATCCAGATCTTATAGCCCAACTCCTCGTCCAGGCTAGTGATGTTGTTGATGATCTTTATTGTCGTCACTCGCGGCCAGCCAAGCTTCAGCGCGCTGCGTGCGACCCTGGGCAAGCGACGGGCGCCGGCCGGCACCGTTAGCAAGAGCACATGTGTCGTGGCCGCCTTTGTCTCATGAATCCGCAGGAACAAGGGCAGCGTACTGCACGCCAGTAGCTTGGTTAGATCCAGCAATGTGTAAGCCTCGGACTCGAGCTGTTCGCGAAACGCTGGCGGACAAGCCATCAGATCCAGCTCGAACGGCAGATTGCAGACCCCTTCTTCGAGAGACTCGGGCAAGCCCTTGTACTTTTCCAGCCGGGACACCTTGTCGACTCGGCCGCTGTGGCCAGAGCTGCTGCTGGCGTTGCTGCTGACCGTGCCGTGGCCGTCTTCATAGTCATCTACAGCGGAGCTGTATGTCGACGAGCGATTTGTGTCTGCAGTGTAGCGCAGCGTATCATGCTCGGTCCGGATACCACCATTGCCAGTGACGCCGTGGGCAGCCCCGCTACGCGATAGGGTTAGCATGTGTTGTAGTGATATCAAGAAAGTGAAAAAAAAAGTGGAAGAGCTAAAGAGAGCTGAAGAGGGTTTTTTTGGAAGGCATACGTGCATATAGCAGCAGATCTGTGATGGGGAGGGAGCTGAAGCGCGAATGCTCACACGTAGCATGTCGCCTGATGTGCTATGTATAGTACATTTCGACTTTTCCTATGACTTGCTGCTAAAAAAGGCTCGGGCGTTTTCAGCCAGCCTGCGGTGAGCCTCATCTAGCGGCCAGCCATACGCCTCCGATACCATGTCAGCTGCCTTGCCGAGTGCCAGGGCCGCCATGCTTGCATCGTGAAGATCCGACTCAGCCAGCACCCGGCTCTGCGGCGTGGCTCGGATGCACTGCAGCGTCTTTGGCAGGTTCCGTCCGTTGACTACGCTGGAGTAGCTGACGTAAACGCGCGTGCCTAGCTGGCCTCGCAGAAATAGCTGCTGCAGCATCTCGGGCGACCCGCTATACGAGTGAAGCATGATGTGCGGCGGCAGAGTGCCTGCCGCCTCTGCCTCCCGCAGCACATCTGCCAGTGCCCCAAACGCCCGCACACAGTGGACTGAGACAGGGACGCCCAGCTCGTGCGCGATAGCTAGCTGCGCCTTGAAGAGGGATATCTGAGGCTCGAATGGGTGCGGCTTGCCTGTGATGGGGCTCCGCGCAGCCTTGTCGAGCCCACATTCGCCTACAATGCCGCCGTGCCTTCTCACTAAAAGCTTGAGCTTGCTACGCCATGCCTCAGGAATCTCGCCAGACACGACCTGCTCAACAAACCAAGGATGCACGCCAAATGCAGGGACTATTCTGTCGCCATACTCCTCTTTGAGCTGCGCTATGCAATCCCAATCTGTGTATCGCGTCCCCTGCACGCAGTACGCAATGCTTTTGTTGTGGTCAATTGCGCCAAGCGTCGCTGGCGTCTCGTGGATGTGACAATGCACGTCAAACATATCGATAAGCCCCATTGTTTTTAATTAGCTGGTTGTTGGTTGGTATGTACGCACAGAGAGACACCTGGCCTCGCACTGAGCTGCAAAGCCTGGCTCTAATTCCGTACGCGAACTTAGTCTCTGGAGCGGGAATCCCCAAAGTCCTACAAAAAAGATCGATGAGACTATTAAGCTCCATAGCGTTTCGCTTGAAACAAAGTTCCAAGCGAGACAAGGTAAGGAGAAAAGAAAACGCTGAATCTCCCGCGCCCCACACACGTTTGCTAGACCCTGGTGCGGATAATCTGTCCCTTATGGCAAGCAACGATCGGCGTCACCCGAAAAAAGCTGAGAAGCGCTTTAGCTACACATGCCACGTGCTGAAAGCGGTCTTGGCATCCTGACGACTTTATTACCCTTTGCCCTTTTCCTTTTTCAACCTTACCTTGATACACGTTATTTCAATGCCAGTCACCTTTACACTTTTCAACAAAGGCGCGTTTTCCCAAGGCGCGCTAGTATTTGACCGCGACTTTAAGGATAGACCAGAGGCGCTGGAAAACGGGGAGCCGCTGTATAGAATATACACAAAGTGGCGCACCGTGGAGCTACTACAAGACACTGCCATGGGTCCCAAAGCCCTGCTATCTGGGAAATACGAGGGCTGGCTGAAGCGCTCGGTGTCGCTCAACGGGTTCGACTCGCATACACAGGCCAAGCGCACAGCAATCCTGAGGTCAGGGTGGTCGTTTGTCGACTTTATGAGCAACGAGTTCACTTGGCGCGTGTCTGGCTGGAGCACGTCATGGACGCTTTCCGATGTCAACGGAGCGGTTGTAGCCAAGCTGACCCGGGCGACTCTCCACAGGAACAAGCTTGGGACGCTGGAGATAATGGAGGATGTGTCCGAGTCGCTACAGGCCCTGATTCTCGTGACTTGCAAACTAGTCCACCAAACGATCCAGGACGGCGAGCATAGCAGCTAATTTGATCATGTCTCTGCTGCTGCGGCCTCTCTTGACTGCTTTGAAATATTTTTTAATTCTAATTCTTTGCATTTTGACATGTCCCGCTCTGTGCTGTCGCTGCGCCTACCTGCCCACTTGCAATCCAAGCTTATTCGGAACGGCTATTACACGGTGGCCGACTTTGACGAATCCCCCGATGACTTGACACACTTCCTAACGCAGTCCGAAATGTGTAGTTTGGCGTCGGCAGCTCAGGCACAGCCATTGGCTCGCTCTGCGTGGTCCATACAGCAGCAAGCGCTGACGCAGAGCTACTTTTCGACCCAACTCCCCCAGGTGGATGCGCTGCTGGGCGGACGTGGCATTCCCCTGGGCTTCATCACTGAGATCACTGGCGAGGCAGGAAGCGGGCAAACAGAGCTCTGCCTTCGCCTATGCCTTGCTGCCCGCTTGCCTGCTACCCAGGGTGGCCTGGGTGCTGACTCGGTGTACATTGACACCGTTGGTTCGTTCTCATACTGCGGTGCCGCAAGAGCTGTCTATCGCCAAAGTGAGCTGCAACGGCCTGAGCGGCTGGATAGCGGCTCGGAATTGTCGGCTCCGTCAGCAATGAATCTACTTGACGGCATCCACGTATTTCGAGTATACGCTGCGCATGAGCTGGTGGCACTTCTTTGCTCCTTTGACCAGATCGCTAGCCGTATTTCTGGAATAGGCCTGGTGGTTGTCAACACTGTGAGCTGGCCGTTTCTGGCGTCGTTTACGAGCAGCGTTTCCCGCAGACAAGTAATGCACGCAGAGCTGGCGCGCTTGCTATCGCAAATCGCGTCAAAGCACAAGGTAGCCATCGTATTAGTCAGCACGGCATATGGCGGCTCTTCATCATCATCATCGCCTATGGTGTGGACACAAGCAGCCACCAATAGCATATCGCTTCATCGCCACTCTGGCGGAACAGATAGCCTCAACATTGCCCTGAGTGCATCAACCATGTACCCAACTGGCGAGGCATTTATCAATTTGTCGGATAGGGACTACAACAGAGAATCCCAAACCAAATCAAAGGTGCCGACAGAGGCAGAGTAGGGGCAGACGAGCCACAAGGCAACTCCCGCAGAATGCCTCCCTCCACTGCTAACAAGTCAGCAGAGAGGCGCTGGTTCATACCCCTTTCTGTCCATGCCTGACCCCCCCATACACCTGCGGCACCCTCAGGGCCACAAAGGATGCCCATTCAATGTATCAAGGGCTTAGCCCAGCCAGTAGTATTCTTGGTGCTCTTGCTCCTATCTTTTGCAGATGGGGCGACTTTCCTTATTATGCGCTGCCACCACTACTGTACCACCAGTTTAAGCTCCTTGCCAATTTGTCAGCCTAGCCCCTGCATTCCTTCTCCCCTTACCCCGCTCGCCTCACTTTTCTCTACTGAACCCTTATCTGTTCTTTGTTCTTGTATAAAATGCCTCTTCGGCTCATCTCCTCTGCTTCATTGCGCTCCCTAGCTTTTCTCAACCGCTTCGCTACCACACCTTCCTTTATCACACCCAGACAGCGTATCTTCTCTTTCAGCATGTCTACTTCAACTAAACCCAGTACCGCTGGCTCTGAAATCACAAAGGACGGCGAGTTTCGCCGCCAAGTGTCAAGCTTCCGTAGTTTTGTCGAACCGGCTCCTGACGCCGAGTTCCCCGCCGAGGCCGGGCGCTACCACCTCTATGTCAGCTATGCTTGTCCATGGGCACATCGCACTCTTATCGTCCGCAAACTAAAGGGGCTCGACAGCCTCATTGGAATCTCTGTTGTTAGCTACTTGATGGGGCCAAATGGCTGGGAGTTTTCTTTGCCCGATGAGGTGCCAGGCGCAACGCTGGATAACGCCAACGGTGCCAAGTACATTCGCGAAGTCTACTTCAAGGCTGACCCCGAGTACTCTGCTCGTTATACGGTCCCGCTTCTGTGGGACAAGAAGAAGCAAACCATTGTCAACAACGAGAGCTCAGAGATCATCCGCATGTTCAATACTGCCTTTGACGAGCTCCTAGCGCCAGAGTACCGCGGAATCACTTTCTACCCTGAAGAGCTGAGGCCGCAGATCGACAAGTTAAACGAGTGGATTTATGACACGGTGAACAACGGCGTGTACAAGTCGGGCTTTGCTACGGCTCAGGATGCCTACGAAAAGAACTGCAAGGCTCTCTTCCAGTCGCTTGAGCGTATCGAGGAGATTCTGTCCAAGAACGAGTTTCTTCTGGGCCAGCGCCTCACCGAAGCTGACCTCCGCCTATTCACGACCATCCTCCGCTTCGATCCAGTGTATCACGGCCATTTCAAATGCAACATCAAGCAGATCGCAACCGGCTACCCGAATATTCTGCGCTGGACCCGCGAGATCTATCAGCTGCCAGGTATCAAAGAAACGGTCAACATGGACCACATCAAGAGGCACTACTACATGAGCCATACGCAGATCAACCCATCACAGGTCGTCCCGCTCAGCAACGGACCTGACCTTGATGCACCCGCTGTCAAGCCAGCTGCTCGGCCATATTAGCTACCGATTTATTGGGCAAGCGAAGGCACCAAGAGATCCAAGTATTTTTTTGGCCGATACGCCTTAGCAGTCCATTGCAGCCATTATATACAGGTGGGGCCACTAAGTTTATAAAACAAATATATGCTATCAAACCAGAAGCCCGTTTTAAACATACTCCCCACCAGCATCGATGACCTTTTTAGCACTGGCGCATCCACTTGTTGACTGGGCCCTTATAGTTCTCCTCTGTCAATTTGGGGATCGCGTTCTTCCAGTCAGATCTCACTGAAATCTCGCCTGGATTTTGGTCATATTTCATCCGACCTTTCAGGCAAGGAAAGAAGGAAAAGTCGCAGGGTGACAAATTTGGAGAGTAGGGAGGTGCCTCGAGTGAATGGAACTCGGGTGTAGCCTTGTCCTTAGGAAGGTGTGGCCGCGCATTGTCGAATTGCATCCACATTTTGGCTTGGTGGTGGCTTTCGGGCTGCCCCAGCCAATTTTCGACGACTTGTGGAATGATTTCTTCCCAGAAAATGGACTAATTCATACTGTGTCTAGTGGGAAGATAGTGATTGAAGAGCTTTCCCTTCGGCAACACAAAGGGCATTTGTTGGGCTTTTCTATCCCAATTACTTGGCTTAAACAATGTCATTTTGGGCACACCGCACCCATGAAATGTGCAGTGCTTGTTCCGATTAAGCTTGATATGGAAGGGTAGGTAGGTCTCGTCTCCTGTTGCGAGGCTAAACTGCCTCCTTCCGCGCTTTTTGCCAGAGGCTTTTGAAATTGTTGGCGAATGCGAGCCGTGCATCGATCTGTTCTGGAGTTAGTTCACGGGGCACAATATGATCCAAGTGGCGTTTAAACCCAAGCCGCTTAGTCACAATGCGCTCTGCCCTAACTGTGCTGCAGCGCCCAGTCGTCGCTAGCTTCTTCCAAGCTACCTGTGGATCCTTGATGACTTTATCGCGAAATAGTTCAGCCAACTCGTTACCTGTGACGTAGGTCTGGGGCAGCCTTCGAGGCTAAAGTCACCTTCCTTAAAACGACGATACCAATTTCTAATGGTGTTCTTACTGACACTTCGGCATAGCTCCAGGTCGTTGATTAAAGAAAGCACGCCATCACAAGAGAGACCACACCCAAAGCACGCCAGAATGAAAACACAAAGCTGGGACTTTATTTTCCTAGTGCTCAGGAGTGGAGTTTAAAGAAAAATTGATTTTTAGGTGACATAATTCCAATAGCAGTAGGTGTCAAGGCGAAACAAGAGTACCAAGGGAGCTTTCAGATATTGCCAATGGCGGCAGCAGTCTCGACCAAAGAGCGGATGTGCTCGGGCGTGGTCTTGCAGCAGCCGCCTACAACCAGAGCGCCGTTTTGCGCCCACTCCATAGCACTCTTGGCATAGTCTGCAGGCGACACTTGCGTGCTAGCATCGCCCCACTCATTGACAGACCCCTGCCAGGTCTGCCCATTTGGGTAGCAAACGACTGGCACCGGCGACACGCGTGCTATGTTTGCCAACAGCTCTGGAACAACATGCGTGGGCACACAATTTATGCCAACTGCGCACACCCGAGGCGAGCTAGTGGCAGCCCTGACAGCATCCTCAATGGGCTCTCCGAGCCCCGTCTGGTTCGCAACGGGCGTGGTGAACGCTATCCACGCAGCAGGCAGCACAACACCATCCCCACCAAGCTGGTCCAGAGCGCGGACAATAGCAGTGGCCTCTTCTGCCGATGGAATCGTCTCCATCGCCAGCAAATCAATCTGCCCACGCAGCTCTGCCGTGCCCAGACACCTTGCCAGCATCGAGAACCGCCGCAAGTGGAACTCATATACGCCCTGTATAGTCAGCCCTCGACCAAACTTTCCTGTGTACTCGCTGCAGTCGCCCAGCGTCGCGCCAACAGATCCGAGAGAAACAGCAACAAGGGGCCTCCTCTGACGTGGCTCTGCCTCTGACCGCGCCTGAATGAACTGCGCGCGGGCCTCCACGGCCAGTGCTACAGTTGCGGCCAGCAGGGCATCTGCCTCGGCCTCGGTTGCTGCTAGCCCAGCAGCGACGTATCCGCCAGCTGACGCTTGGTAGGTTGCCGTCGTGATTATGTCCGCTCCAGCGTCCAAGTAGCGTCTGTGCGCGTCCCTGATCGCACTAGGCGCTCTGACGGCTACGCCCGACACCCACATCCCGCCCGACTGATCCAGCTCTGGGTGTTCGTCAGCAATCAACTGGCCAAACCCGCCATCAAGGATAACTGGGCGGCCCTCCAAGCGGGCGGCAGCAAGAAGCGGCTCAAGCGGGCTGCCTGATGTCTGCGTGTGTAGTGGCATTATTGTTGGGAATTAGTAATCGAGAAAATGGCGTTTTTTGTCCCTGCATATCCACCTAGCGCGTGCAGCGGGAATGTTGTGCCGCATCTTATACATTTTGCGACGCATCTGGCTGCTGCATTGCAATTATGTGTCTGTCTCCAGTGCTTGCTTGAGACGTAGAGGCCGCTATACTTATTTTTATTAAAATAAATACACGCTAAATGGAAGGGCCCAGCTCCCCTCCGCCCTTTTTTGATGACTGAGTCGTTGCGCTGGAGCCCTGTATGGGCATGAGCCATTGTCCGCCCCTATCTCCTTTCTGGGCGAGCCGCGCTACTGCCTTTTGGATAAATGCGTGGCCCTATTGTCTGGCTGGCCTAATCCGGCTTTCCTCCACTTGTGGCACTTTACGACCTCTTTCTTTCTTTTCTTCGTTTGATCGGTAAGATGCGGCCTTGTCTTTGCCAGCCTTGGCAGCGGCGGCGTTCATTGGTAGTGCCAGCTTTGTGTATTTTGCAGCTAACCTGGGGCTGTTGCTGCTTTAACGGCGTGCTTCTTGTAGTTCCACATAATGTTTGCCGCTATCGGACGCGTCGCTCGCTCTCCCGCTGCCAGCCAGCACCTCTCAGCCGCAGGGCGTCGCTGTAAGTACTAGCTCCACCATTCATGTGGGCCTTGCCTACGCAGCTGATAAGGACTATGACACACCACCGCCTACCACCGAGCGAGTGGGCGGGATAAGGGGACGAGAGGACCGGACCCAAGGGATCGCCCGCATTCCTTCTTTTTGCAATGTCCGTGAAATGTATCTGGTTTGTGCCACTTCTTCCTTCCTTCCCTCCTCCCTTCCTTCCTTCCTTCCCTCCTTCCTTGTCCAGCCCTGGCCTATTCTGACACCTTTGCACCTGCTAACTCTACCGACCACCATGAGTGTAGACGCCAGCGCCGCTGCTGCGAAAAAGATCGCTGTGAAGAACCCCGTCGTCGACCTTGATGGCGACGAGATGACGCGCATTATCTGGCAGCGCATCAAGGACCAGCTCATTCTGCCGTACTTGGACATTGACATCAAGTACTACGACCTGGGCATGGAAAACCGCGACAGGACTGATGACATGGTCACGCTGGAAGCTGCCGAGGCTATCAAAAAGTACAAGGTTGGCATCAAGTGCGCGACGATTACTCCCGACAATGCTCGTGTCAGGGAGTTTAACCTCAAGCAAAAGTGGAAGTCGCCAAACGGCACGATTCGCAATGCCCTCAACGGCACTGTCTTCCGCGAGCCGATCTTTATTGACAATGTGCCTCGCTTCATTCCCGCCTGGAAGAAGCCCATTGTCATTGCGCGCCATGCCTTTGGCGACCAGTACAAGTCCACCGACTTTGAAGTCGACGGACCCGGCAAGTTCGAGGTCAGCTTTACCCCCACTGGTGCCAGCGAGCCAAGCTTGCGCAAGACCGTCTATGACTTTACCGGCCCTGGCGTTGGCCTAGGCATGTTCAACACCCACGAGTCCATCACGGCATTCGCTCATGCCTGCTTCAAGATGGCCATTGACCGCAGGCTGCCTCTCTATCTGGGCACAAAGTCCACTGTCATCTCGACCTACGACGCCTACTGGGACAAGATCTTTATCTCCCTGTACGAGTCCGAGTACAAGAGCGAATTCGAAAAGGCCGGCATTTGGTACGAGCACCGCCTAGTCGACGACATGGTTGCGCAGCTGGTCAAGATGGAGGGTGGGCTCATCTTGGCGCTAGGAAACATGCTGGGCGACATCATTTCGGATTTGGTGGCTCAGGGCTGTGGATCACTTGCACTTATGTCGTCGGTGCTGGTGGCAAAGGGCGACAAGCCTGGCGAATTTATCTACGAGAGCGAGGCCGCCCATGGAACAGTTACGCGCCATTTCCGCCAGCACCAACAGGGCAAGCCAACGTCTACCAACCCAGTCGCCTCTATCTATGCCTGGACCCGCGGCCTCATCCACCGCGCCCAGCTGGACGGCACCCCTGACCTTGAGGCCTTTGCTCAGAACCTCGAGACTGCTTGCATTGAAGCCGTCAAGGGCGGCACTATGACCAAGGACCTGGCCATCTCCATCCACGGTAACAGCGCTGGCCCCGACACCTACGTCACCACTGACGAGTACATTGCCGAGGTAGCCCGCCGTCTCTCTGCGCTGCAGGCTTCCAACTAAGCTATCTAGGACATGTCTTAGTTAATTCATTTGCAAGCTGGCATTAAATAGAAGAAGGCCCTGCTGGACCGTACCTTTGACGCAGGACGCCTCCACGGTATACAACAATCTGTATGAGCGCAGAAGAACCTAGTGTAATAAAGAAGATGATCAAGTAAGACCACCCCCAGCCTATGCTCTCAACCATGGTAGGATAGAGCTGAACGATTGTTGCTGCCCAGGCACTACGCCAAAAGTTCTGTACACCAGTGATACGTGCTGAACTTGTCGGGAATACATCGATTAGATACCCACCGAGGCACTGGAAGGTGAACGCCATGCCTGCCCCAATAAAAAACTGCACCGTCAGAAACCCGGCTAGAGCCACTTGGTACTCAAGTATCCACCCGCTGGCGATAAACGCACATAGAAACAGCCCAGTACCTACCCACATGGCCCCCAAGCGAGTCTCGGCCGGAACTCTAGAGCTACCAGCCGGTAGCCCAGCTTCGAACATGTACTTGGCCTTTGCTTGCAATTCCAAGCTACGCCGACGCAGGAGAACATCAGTAATATGACCGCCAGTTACTGAGCCTATGATGCACCCGACGCCCGAGGGCAAGAAGCACACGCCAGAGGTGCCCTGGGATAGCCCGTAAATATTCTCAAATGCCAATGACAGCCCAGTGGCATTTGTAAAGTACGCCCCAAATATCATGGCAAAGTGGAGCATCGTCAGGGCCACCACTGGATAGCGAATGGTACCGATATCCAGCAGTGGGTTATTGCTTTTGAGGCTAAGCGGCAGCGGGATATTGACCATTTCAATTGTATGGCTCTTTGCAACTAATCGGCGGTGAGTCTCGGGCAGCACAAACACAGCCAGAAGAAGCATTGTTCCGCCCCAGATCGCCAGCACCCAGAACACCCAGCGCCAGCCGGCGCTCTGCCCAATGTAGCCTCCGATAAGGGGCCCCAAGCATGGCCCAAGCAGTGGCCCCAGATAATAGATACCCAGCGCAGTACCACGCTGCTCGCGAGGATAAATATCGGAAATGGTTCCTGCGCCTGCGCCCTGCACTGCCGATGCCCCTGCTGATTGTACTACCCGCGACGCTATCAGTGCGGCAAGACTCTGTGACAATGCGCAGCCAATGCTACCGCATGTGTAGACCAACATTGATAGTGCGTATACCGGTTTCCGCCCAAATTGGTCCGCCAGATTACTCCATATCAGCGGGAATACTGCCATGGCAATGATATACGATGTTACAGTCCAAGTAACAGACGACTGTGTGGCATGAAGGTCATCGCGAACTTGCTGGATGCTTGGATAGTACATGTTGGCCGACAGTGGGCTGACCAGACCTGTGAGGGCAGTGATAACCACAATCATAGCTCTCACCCGAGCTGAAAACGGTGAGTACGGCACTACAACTTGGCCAGACATCTCTGTTTGTTGCTCGGCGCTTATCAACGAGATGTCGGGGCTCACTGAAGCAACTGCTTTGGTCATTCGAGTAATGCCACTTTATAATGTTACAGATTTGTGTTTAGATGAAATGAGACGCAATATGTCCAGATGTACGACAGTCCAAGAGGGGCAGCAAGCATTTCATTTATACGTCGGCTGCGCCAGCCTCGGTGCTTGCTTGGCTAGATACATGCCCAAATTGCTCGATAGAGACAAACACCTTTAAGTGACGGGAGAGGTACAATTATTAACAGGCCTGGGCTCATTTTAAGCGGAGCACAGCCAATTCCGGCATTCTCCCCAAATCCCTTCATGTCCGTCTCCAAAGAGCTCGGCCTAGCAGGCGCCAAAACCTTTTTCCGACAAAGAACACTAGCCAATCATCTATATATTGATGTGTTTTCATTAGCGACATCCAATATGAACTTTGCGACAAACCCACTGTGTTTTATAGTAAAAAGCCACTCGCTTCTAGTTCACTAGTAGGGGTCTCTCTGCCCGTGTGTCAAAAGTAAAGCGTGTTTTTGCAGACCAGGCGTGGAATAGTCCTTAGCTCTGGCTCCTTGCCCTCGTACCACCAAAAGTTGTCTAGCGTCGCCTGGTTGACCGGAGTTACGCCAGCCTTGAGCTCAGACTTCGGACCGTTGGCACAGTCTACTACCAGTTGTGCAGCCACGATTGAGGCAGCGCGCATTGCCGTAGTCTCTTGTAGTGTGAGCTCTGTGCCACTAACGATTTTAGCCCTGATGCTGGAGCAAGGATCAATCAGGCCGTGGTGCTGGACTACGGTAGGTACAACATTGTCGGCAAACAAGGTCATGTCGCCAATATCAGAAAAGTCAAATATTACGTCTTCCTTACCAAACTTTTGGCAAATATCAAAGGCAATCAACTGTGCCTTTTTGAACAGGTAAACAGGCTGTCCGCCAATGTCGGCTGCATCGCGCAGAGATGGGAATGACGTAACTAGCTTCTGCACAAGGTGGGCCGCAGTGGGCTTCTCAGTACACGCCTTGGTGATAAAATCGGCAAATGAGGCATAGCCAGATTGCTCTAGCCTACGGCCCGTGTCTTGCAAAATACCAAGGATTATCTCAGCCAGCGGCCGCAGTGCGCTGGCCTCGCTTATCATGACAGCGGTGTTTCCCTCGCTCATGGGCCGCTCCTTGCCCAGAAGAGGTATGCCAAAGTTGCGCGAAATGTCGCCCAGGGTCAGCGCTTGCAGCCCTCGAGCATCAAGTGGCGTCTGCGAAATATGCATCGACATGCATCCAAAGTTGATAGTGTCAGACGCTCCACGGTTGACAGCCTCGTGCAGTTCTTGCCGAAACCCACTTCCAATTTGAAGCAGATCAAGGATGGCTATGAGATTTAGGTTTTGTGCCTGGTTTTCAAAGACCAGAGGCAGACTGCGGGACCAGCTGCTGACGTGCTTGACGTACTTGTCAAATTTGCTCGCATCAAACCCATCCACATACTGCTGAACCTTGCTGGCGTTGACCTTGACCAGGGCATGGCCCTCGCTGCCATTGATAAACTTGCTGGTAGAGTCGCGCACAGCGTCAAGATAATTTGTCGACGCTTGTGGCAATGGAACGCATCCGCCAGTACATGCCCGCTCCCAAGCTGCTGGCAGCCCAGCGGAGGCGCCGGACGAACTGGAAAGCTCAGAGATAAGGCCCATGCAAAGAGTAGAACAAAAAGTAGAAAAAGTAAAAGCACACTAATGAATAGAAAAAGTAGGGGCCAGAGAGACCCAAGCGGATGTAGGCATCGCCCTTCTTAAATTGGATTATGGCGCTCCACATACCTTGGTCTCTCAACTCTCTTCTACGCATGTTTCATTTCAATTCAAAATCTGGCAAATGGAGTATCGAGAGGCGCGTAGCAAAAAGCTATCCTTCAAGGGCGAGGCAAAATGTACTAAACGAGACGCAAGCAGCAGTGACAACAGCGCCCCAGCGAAACGCAAGTCAAAAAAGCGCCACAGGGAGCCCAAGGATGAGGTACCCCATGGTGCTGTTGGGTGGGTTCCAATAGAGTCGCTAGACGATTTGGAAGGCCCCATTGCGCTCTATCATAGAGACGAACAGCTTTACATTCTAGCCACGCCACCCAAGGACGAGACCCGGGCGCAAGTAGACATGGACGAGCAAGCCCCAGCACTACACGCGCTTGGCAACACGTCGCTAATGGAGAGCGAGCCTCAGAGCGCCGAGCAAGTGTTTGCTGCTCGGAGGTCCGTGCCCATGGCTGGTTCTTCCGACGCAGAGGCTGCAATGTTCTCACTAAAATCGCTTGTAGGCACATATTTGTCGGCAGACAGGCATGGCCGTGTATCCTGTGCTTCCGCTGCAATTGGCGCCCTGGAGATGTGGACTCCCGTTCTGCTTCCTGACAGGGGTGACGGCGCAGTGGCATTTACGATACACCCGCCGGGCCTATCTGAAGACCGATTTCTGAGCGCCGACACTAGCAATACAGCGACTGGGAGTAGCCATGTCGCATTAGCTAAATCCGCACAACCAGCTCGTCTTCATGCATCAGGAACATCTATCGGCTACTCCCAGGTGTTCTTTGCAAAGTGCCAGGCTGCAATCAAGCAGAAGCGCAAGCAGGCTACAGCCGAAACAGCTGCCGATCGCGACTTGGGAGCAGTGCTCTTGTCTGGCAACCTTACCGCTGATGAAGCTATTCAGGCCAAGCGTTTTCAGAGCTTCCAGGGTGGGCGACCACGTCCAGCAGTAGGACACAGCATGTCAGGTCTTAGCAGTGCCAAGCAGGCCGGAAAGTACAGTGAGGGCCTGCTGGACCGACGCGAAAAGACAAAGTCAGATCGCTACTGCAAGTGATATCCTGGACACTATATAGACTGGTTTTAAGCATAGCATGTGGTGTGACTACCACAAGTGTGCGACACTGGCGGTGAGGGCGACTAGAAATAATGCAATGCTTTATTTTACTTCAGCCCTAGCTTGACACCTTTTCTGCTTGCTATTACCTACGCACGTTTTTTTATTCCTATGGCTTGCAACACAAGCAATACTGCGATGCTATCCGAGATTAAGGACCTGCTTCGGCACTTTCAGTTCAGAGAAGTGCTTAGCGACGACACGAGCTCCAAAACAATCTGGCTACTGGGGACTATAGCCACCACTAATGTCGCCAGTGTCGTTGATGAGCCTGTAGTGCCTGGACACAATGCCGCCATCGTCGTTCTTGAGCGCTTGGCTTTCTCGCCACAGACAATTGCCAAAGCTGACTGCTCCTTTGACTCGGTGCTGCTTGCAACTGGCGAGCGTAATGATGTCTATGCGTGGGCCACTGGAGACGCTCGTGCTGCTGCGCTCAAGCCAGATGTGCGCATTGCGTTGATATACCCAGCCACTCAGAAGCACATTGACAAGCATCGCCGCCAGCAGCGCAAGTGGGTCTGCGAGACACCAGAGCTCTATGCAAAAGTCACCAAGCCATTCATAGACAGCCAGCCCACTTCCCGCATACAGTGGGTTTACAACATTCTCTCCAAGCAGGTTGAGTCGGAACACATTGTGTTTGAGGACCCTGACCCAGAGTGCGGCTTTGTTATTGTCCCCGATCTCAAGTGGGATGCTGCCAACACAGACAACATGTACTTGGTTGCCATTGTCCATCGCCACGACTTGCGCTCTCTGCGTGACCTTACCAGCAACCACCTGCCGCTACTCAACAATTTGCGCAGCAAGGCTGCTGTGGCAGCTCAAAAGTATGACGTATCGTCGGACCAGCTCAGGCTCTATATCCACTATCAGCCATCGTATTACCACCTCCATGTGCACATTACCAATGTGATGCTTGAAGGCAAGGGCATGCTTGCTGGCAGGGCACACCTTCTGGACAGTGTTATTGACAACATTAGCAACATTGCCTCTGACTATTACCAACGGGCCACCATACCCTATGTGCTAGGATCTAGTGACGAATTGTGGTCTCATTGGACAACCCACCAGAATCTCTCAAGCAACGAGCCTTCCGCCACAACAACTTGAATGCAGCTATCATTCTTGTCAGAGCTTGGGGTTTACCTTGCATAATAAAGCAGGCTCATCAGCATTTTTTTGACAAAACTATTGGGGTTTTAATGTTTTTAGAAAAATAATGGTCAAGAACCAAAGGATTCAAAAAGAAGAACAAGGTGCTAGAATGGAACTCATACCCTAGCCCTGGCAGAACAGATCAACAGTACTGCCTGTTGATATTTACTAATATGCTCTCTAGCCTAGTATCAGTCACACCCACACAGCCGTAGACACGTCTCGAATAGCAGAGGGCCAAAAGACTTTGTCAGGTAATCGGTAGCCTGGCTCTTAGAAGGAACATGCTCAAGCTCGTACAGTCCAAGCTTGAACTGGTTGTGAGGTAGCCGAAGTTTGCAACGATAATGCTTGTTGTCTTCAGTGAGACTCCCGGAACGTGCAAGTTGGACTGCCGCTTGGTTGTCACAAAGAACTGTTGGCTTGGGCATACCAATGTGCAGCTGTTCAAA
>JANBSU010000094.1:0-51508 GCA_027578835.1 Coemansia sp. RSA 2050 | reverse complement strand
GCACAAGTCGTTTAGGGAGGAGATAAAGAGAGTCGACGAAGCAACACGCATCCACGAACTGCAGTACCACCATTGGCAGTGGCCCAGCTATCAAGAAGACAGCACTGCTGTTGTTCCAGCGCCCTCCACCAACGACAGATAGCGGCAGTGACGCGGCACTGTCTGGAGATTCGCCCAAGAATGCAATCACGTGCTTTAACTTGATCAGTCGCACGTCACTCAAAGGAACTTTTTTTGGTCTCCTTTGTGCCAGAATTCCACAAATCAATCTCTCGTACCTTCGCATCTTTTTTAATACTATTTTTCAATCGCCCGATTAATGGACTTTTTTAAGCGGTATGGTGCAATTGGTGGAAGCCAGCCACAATCGCCAGCCGAGACAATCCAGCGCATGGCTGACAGAGCCGAAACGTCGACGCTGCTTGAGGACAAGCGAGCGGCTGTTCTGGGGCTCAAGGGACTGTCGCGAGAGTACAAAAAGGTATGCCAACACGTCAATCTAGCAATCCCACATTCAAATCTTAGTGCTGTCGCCGCTGCTAATAGGTCGGGCTTGCGACATTGTTTTTCTCTCCCTTGAATTTTGTATAGGATGTCGGTGAGGTCGCCCTTGACACGTTGCTAAAGGTGCTAAAAGAGGACAGCGAAGATCACAACCTTCTCAAAGCTATTCTGGAGACTCTCAACAACCTGTGCGCCCGCGACTCGCCTGGCGGTGAGCTGCTGGAGGGGGCCACTATGGCAGATCCAGTAGCTGACAAGTTTTCGCAGGCCATTTTGCATGACAGCGACGACGTAATATCGACCTTCCTGGGCCTGCTTGGAGACGCCGATTTCTATGTTAGGTATTACACCGTGCAGCTCCTCAGCGCCCTGCACACATGCGCTGGCGAGGAACTGCAGCAGCGCGTCCTGGTCTCGCCCACTGGTGTTGGTCGTCTGGTTGACCTGCTCTCCGATCAGCGAGACATCATCCGCAACGAAGGTATTCAGTTGCTGATTGCAATGACAAAGAGAAACGCCGACATCCAAAAGATAGTTGCGTTTGAAAACGCCTTTGACTATCTCTTGGGAATTGTCGACGAGGAAGGTGGCGTGCGTGGTAACATTATTGTCCAGGACTGCTTGCAGCTATTGCATAATTTGCTCAACTACAACGTCTCCAACCAGAACTTTTTCCGCGAGACCTCGGGCATTCAGAGGCTGCCATCTCTGCTCGTTACTGACCCCAGCCAGACAGCTGCCGGACGCAGCGGACACCCGATTCCCGATGGCGACGAGGACTTGGAGTGGACATCGCAGCATGCGCTCAACATGCTGGTTGTCCTCGACATTGTTCGCATGCTTATTCAGCCAGGCAACACAAACACGCAGTCCAACCAGTCGGCTATGCAACAGTGCGGCGTCATCCCACCTCTTCTCCAGCTAGCTCTAGCGTACGAGGCCCCATTGAACGTGCGCGCACAGGCGCTGTATGCCATTGGCGACGTGATCAGAGCACATCAAGCCAACCAGAACCTCTTCCAGCGAATCCTGATTACTACTGCTGTTGAGGATGACTCCGATCCCTCAAGCCAGCGAGCGATTCCAGAGCCAGCAATCGTCATTGTCATTCGGCTGGCGGTGGGCAAACACCCAGCAACTGTGTCTGCCAATGAGTACTACATTGTCAGGGCTGCAGCAACTCATCTGGTTCAGGCGTATGTGGGCGGCAATACCGATGCCCAGCTAGCACTGGCTGCTACGCTCACTCCGCCAGGAGACATTGGCACGATAACGGAACCCGAACAGCATCAATCGGCCGGCTCGTTGATTGTCTCGGTCCTTCTCGACTGGCGCGAGACCAGCAAGGAAGACGTGTGGCGTGTGTGGTATGCGGCTCTTTTGCTATCGACAATTTTACGCGACCACAATGAGTGTAAGGAGCAGGCGCTAAAGATCACGCTTGGCGATGCGAGCAAGGGCGAGGAGCCGTTCCCGCTAATAAACGAGCTCATGTCGCAGGCGCGACAGGCCACACAGCATGGCGCCGATGTCCGTGTGAGCTTGGCCATACTGACGCTTATCAGCGTATGGCTTGTCAACTTCCCTAAAGGCGTGTCGGTGTTTCTGGACGAGTCTGCCAACATTTCGTTTTTAGTGGAGCAGATCAGTGGGTCCTCGGGTATAAATGCGCTGGTGCAGGGTGTGGCTGCTTTTATGCTTGGGATCGTCTATCAATTTGACGTTGATCCTGAGAGCCCCATGTCCCGTGAGAGCCTCTACCCCATTATCTCCAAGCGAGTCGGCGCCGACCAGCTACTGATTCGTGTACAAAGGCTGCGCGACTCGAAAGAGTTTCAATACGCAGTGGGCTTGGCTGCGGGCGCTTACTCGAGTGCCTATAGTGTCGCTCTGGCGGAGGTGTACTTTGACAGTGTGTTTGCGGATCTGTTCAAGATGCACTACGAGAGCTTCCGTGCCGCTGTACGGCTCGGTCCCAACGAGGCTATGGCTAATCCCAGCTACGCGTATTTACACGGCGGTATGGCTGGGTATGCTGTCTCAGCAGCATCAGGTAGTACGCCTGGAACCCCTCGTCTTGGTGGCGCGACCACGGTCTCGCGCGCAGCGTCACCGAGTGGCAGCACGGCTGGAGGTGTCCCTGACCCAGCGCCAAACAGCCGCGCCCCGGCTGAGCAAACTGTAGCAAAAAGCGAGTTCGATGCCTTGCATGCAAAGTTTACCGAGCAAGAAAGCCAGATTGCCGAGTTGAAGCATGCGCTGGAGGTTTCTATTGCCCAGGCTCAAGCGACTATGGACTTGTCCAAGCAAGCCAGCGATGACGGCATCCGTCTGGAAGAAGAAAAACAGCAGCGAGCCTTGGTGGAGGCCGAGCGAGATGAACAAGCCCATGAGATTACCAGACTTCGTGCTCAGCTGGATGACGCTCAGAAGCAGTTGGCAGCCAACCAAGATAATCCCACCGACACTAGTGATGCTGCCCGGGTTGCTAAGCTGGAGCAGCAATTGGAAGCCTTAAAGCTTGAGGGTAGCCAGCACGAGGCTAATTGGCAGAGCCAGCGTGACGAGTTGCAGAAGAAGCTGGCTAACGCTGAAAAGCAGGTGGTCAAGGCAGCTGCCGCCGGACGCAATACCAACAAGAAGAAGGAGCAACAGCAGGCCACGGAGCTGATAGCTCTAGAGAACGACATCAAGGCAAAGGACAAGCAGATCGCAAAGCTCACTGCCCAAGTGGCTGAGCTCTCGGAAAAGGCAAGCCAGCTGGGGCTTGTGGATGAGCTCAAGGAGAGGCTTGCCGGCCTGGAGAAGGAGCAAGAGGATCTGTTGGTGTACCTGGCTGACCAAGAACAGCAGGCCAAAGAAAGCAGAGCCAAGCTGCGTGGCTATGGCGAAGCAATTCCTCTATCTGACGACGAAGATGGCGAAGACGATGAGGACGACGAAGAATAGTCTTTTTCATATTTTGCATAATTTCTAAATCTGGCTTTAGCTTATACTGCCTAGCCCTACCGTTTTCAGATCTTCAACCGAAATCCAGTTCTCACGACACAAAAGGCAGTTTTCTAATTAGCCCTTGCCTTTTTTGCAGAAGATGCAATTTCCAAAGCAAGCTCTAGGATCTACTTGGTGTCGATCTGCTCACCGATATCTGAAAGAATCATGCATTGTAATTTGGATTCAGATCCAGCTCTTTGACCTGTTTCTGCTTTTTTTGCTTTGCTTTTCTTTGACATCGCTTGCTTTCAAAATTCGGGGCTTGCTTGCCACTCTGCCCTTCTATTTATTAAATATCATTTATTTTATTTTAATGCTTCTAGAAGGATATTGCCCCATAGATGAGGGCTGGGTAAGTAGAATATGTGTGCTATTCGACTTGACGCGGCTGCATGCGTGAGGACAGCAACTAGATTAAACAAGCACCAAATGATTTCTATTACTACTAGTCATGTATAGCGCCATTTTACTTATTTACCAGAATATGACTGCTTTCTACGCTGTATTTAATTATTAGGGTCCGTGGAGCCCCACCCGAGAGCTTGATCTAACACTTTGCTTTGAACATGGTGTAATGATGCCCGTTCTAAGCACACTGTTCATTGCTCTGGCCTTTTACCGGCTTGGGCAGTTGCAATCCCTGCGTGTGCTGCCCAACCTCTATGCCAATATGTGGGCCTATCGAGTCAAGCTTGCAATGGCGCTTGCCATTGCAGCCGTTACCGCAGTCGAGCTCTTCTTCACCGCAACCATGTCGTCACTCCCTTCAGGAATACTCGACGTGTTCACAACTAGCCAACTCGTTCAGACAGCCTCATATGCAGTTGCTATCCGCCTGCATCACTATGAGCAGACAAGGGTGCATAAGGCATCAGGGATGCTACTGCTGTTTTGGCTAGTCACCATTCTCTTGTCGCTAGTGATGTTGCGTACAGACCATGGCGCCGGGTATCTCCCGTTTGGGGTTTACCCTCTAGTTTGGGTAATGCGCTACGCCAAACTATTTTCGGTCGTATCGGTATTTTGCATTGAGCTGTGGCCGCGTAAGCTGCCTGTATTTGTGCTAGCCGAGGATGACGAGGATGACGAGGCACTTACTAGTCGATTTAGCGTGCGTGTGCCAAAGGAGGATGCCAACATTTTCTCACAGTTGGCTTTCTCCTGGTTGTCTCCGCTGTTCAAGATAAGCCGGATTAAGCAGATATCCGAAGAAGACCTGTGGGAGATACCTGCCAGTTGCCGGCCAGCCATCATTGCCCAGATCTTTGACTCCAACTGGCAGCACGAGCTCAACCAGCGCGAGAAACGCAATCCCTCTTTGCTCTGGGCACTTTTGAGAACCGCTGGTCCGTACTTTCTCCTTGGAGGATTGTTCAAGCTCATGCAAGACATACTCGCTCTGTTGAAACCGGTTCTCTTATCACTACTGCTCGGATTTGTTGCCTCGCACATGACTGACTCGCCGCAGTCCATGTCATATGGATATTTTTACGCGTGCTGCATGCTAGTGCTGCAGATTAGCCAGACTATCGTACTGCATCAGAGTCTTCTAATCAACACGGAGACAGGGCTGAGAATTAGGTCCAGTCTCACCACGGCGATTTACAAAAAGGCCCTGCGACTTTCGAGCGAAACCCGCCAAGAGTATACGACGGGGAAAATCTCTACGCTGTACTCAGTCGACGTCGACCGCATTGGTGTTGTCGCTGACTACGCTCACATCCTTTGGTCCGGACCGCTGCAGATATCGATGGTCGTCTACATGCTTTACAACACACTCGGGTGGTCGGTATTTGCTGGAGTCGCTATCATGGTTGTCTCCATTCCGCTGAATGGCTGGATCAGTAGGCGCGTGCGCACGCTGCAAAGCGAACAGATGAAAAACAAGGACAAACGCACTACGATGATTAGCGAAGTTCTGTCTGGAGTACGGGTAATCAAGTTGTATGCTTGGGAGCGCTCATTTATACGCAAGATCCAGCACGTACGCGAGTCACTAGAGTTGGTCAGTTTAAGCAAGTATGGTCGTATGGTTGCGCTGACGTCGGTGAGCATGACGACTGTGCCGTTCTTGGTTTCGTTCACGACATTTCTTATTTACTCTGTGTTCGATAGCGTATCTCGGGGTCCGCTTACAGCCAAGCTTGTCTTTGTATCGCTGGCGCTATTCAACATGCTGCGCTTTCCCCTTACAATGGTTCCGATTGTCTTGTCGACAGTTGTTAATTCCAATGTTGCATTGGGTCGAGTCCACAAGCTGCTGCTGAGCGACGAGCTAGACTTGGAAAGCGTCACCCGACTAGAGAGTGTTTCTCGGTCCAGTCGCAAGCCGTCTACACAAGGTAACTCTATAGATGATGGAAATATTGCGGTGCAGGTTTCCAGCGGGTCCTTCCGCTGGTCGAGCAAGGATTCGGTCCAGCTTGACAACATTAGCCTCAGCGCTCTGAGTGGCGAGCACCTGGCTATCGTGGGTCGCGTAGGCGCTGGGAAATCGTCTCTCCTCTCGGCGCTGCTGGGCGACATGCGAAAGGAAGCGGGAAATGTTGTTGTGCGTGGACAGGTTGCCTATGTGCCACAGCAGCCGTGGATCATGAATGCCACGCTCCGCAGCAACATCTTGTTTGGGCTAAAGTACGACGAGTCTTTTTACAACCGCGTTATCGATGCCTGTGCTCTGCGCCCTGACTTGGAGATGCTCACAGCCGGCGACATGACTGAAATCGGCGAGAAGGGCATCAACCTGTCGGGTGGCCAAAAGGCGCGTGTTTCGCTGGCTCGCGCTGTGTACTCGCGCGCCGACGTGTACATTCTGGACGATCCGCTGTCGGCTGTTGATGCGCATGTTGCCCGCCATCTGTTTGACCAGGTCTTGGGCCCAACGGGCTTGCTCAAGTTGTGCTGCCGCATTCATGCCACCAATGCCATCCAGTTCATAGGCAAGTGCGACTCGGTGCTCATGCTACAAGAAGGCCGGATTGTTGAGAGTGGCACCGTCGACAATCTCATGGAGCGGCGCGGCCTAGTTTACAACTTGATTCAAGAGTATGGCGTATCTGAACCAGCTTCGCTAGCACCATCGAGCCAAATCACTCCTTCAAGTAGTACTGTACGCTTGGAAATAGCTGAAACGGCATCCAATATTGGCGAACTCCACGCCCAGCGCCAAAGTTCTACTCTCGACTCGATACTATCCGCCAGCACTGCGCCCGTTCGTCGTACTAGTCAACTGCGTGCTGCTACTGAAAGTGAACAAGGTACGCTGATATCAAAAGAGGTGTCTGCAGCTGGAAAGGTCTCGATTGCTACTTACATGGACTACTTTCGCGCATCAACCTGGAGCGGCTGGGCTATATTTGCTATCGGCATGACTCTGAGTCAAGGCTTTTTGGTTCTCAGCAATATTTGGCTCAAGGTCTGGTCTAGTGCCAATGACATTCGCATGCGTGATGGTGCACCCGAGATCCATAGCGTGTTGTACTTCATCGCCATTTACGGCATGCTTGGGCTGGTGTCGGCCATATTTACTTTCGGCCAATCGACGGTGCTATGGAGTGTGTGCGCTGTACGCTGTGGTCGCGCAACCCATCGCAACATGTTAGATGCCGTACTTCGCTCGCCGATGAGCTTCTTCGATACCACGCCATTGGGCCGTATCTTGCAGCGCTTCTCAAACGATCAAACCAGCGTTGACGAGGTCATTCCGCGGACATTTGGTTTGTGGCTCCAGAACTTGGTTTCAATCGTGCTCTCGCTTGCAGTTATCGTGTACCTGATGCCGGCATTTGGGCTGATGATCATTCCGACGATTCTGTTTTTCTTCTACTTGAAGAGCTACTTCCTCGACACTTCGCGCCAGATCAAACGCTTACTATCGACCACCAGATCGCCTATCTATTCCAGCTTTGAGGAGACGCTAGTTGGCGTATCGACCATTCGCGCCTTTGGAAAGTCGTATAGCTTTATGGCCGAAAACCTGCAAAGGCTCACTGTCAACCATCGCTGTGCCTATTTGCTTTTGGCGATGAACCGTTGGTTGGCTATACGACAGGAGGTTGTCTCTGCATTGATCATTTTTGTTACGGCAATGCTGGGAGTTGCTTCGCTGCTCTATGGCAGAGCTGATGTTGGCGTCATTGGTTTGTCGCTCTCCTACGCTCTACAGAATACACAGCAAATCAATTGGATGCTTCGGATGGAAGGCGACCTTGAGAACAGTATGTGCGACTACGTGCGTGTTCAGGAGTATGAACAGCTAACACCCGAGGCGCCCGATGTCATTGAGGATTGCCGCCCAGAAAGGTCGTGGCCTGAGCAGGGTATGGTCGAGTTTAAGAGCTACTCGACTCGCTACCGCGAGGGTTTGGATCTGGTGCTCAAGGACGTGTCATTTGCGGTAAATCCATGCGAGAAGGTCGGTATTGTTGGCCGCACCGGAGCGGGAAAGTCGTCACTAGCGCTGGCTTTGTTCCGGATTATTGAGGCAGCCGAGGGCCAGATCCTGCTGGACGGCGAGGACATTGCGCAGTATGGACTGTTTGACGTGCGTAGCAAGCTGTCGATTATCCCGCAGGACCCGGTGCTGTTTGCAGGCACGGTGCGCGAGAACCTGGACCCCTTCAACACGTACAGCGACCAGGATATTTGGCAAGCGCTGGAGCACGCTAGGCTGGCGGACTTTATTCGCACCAAGGACGAGCGCCTCGAGTTTGTTGTGACGCAATGCGGCGAGAACTTTAGCGTAGGTCAGCGCCAGCTGATCTGTCTTGCACGGGCGCTGCTGAAGCGTGCCAAGGTCCTGGTTCTGGACGAGGCTACAGCGGCAATTGACCCCGAGAGCGATGCCATTATCCAAGACTCGATCCGCAAAGAGTTCAAGGACTGCACAGTACTGACCATTGCTCACCGCCTGAACACTATCATTGACAGCGACCGGATTCTTGTTCTGGATCAGGGCCAGGTAGCAGAGTTCGACACGCCCAGCGCGTTGCTGGTCAAGGAGGCCGGCTTGTTCAAGAACCTTTGGGATCGCGCCAACGAGAGATAGCTTTGTTTGACCTCCAATATAGCTTGTTCTAAACATTAATAGTATGTTGGAAAAGCTTATTCATTTTCTAACCTACTTAACATCGAGGATATGACCAAATTATGCTAAATGTAGCCCCAATGACTCTAATGCCAGAATTAGGAGGCTATTTCCCATGGATCGGGAATGCTCCAATGCAGAGCATACGCGTTACCTTCCCTAGCTTTATATCGGGTGACATCATGTGTATAGCAGTCTCGGTGGGCACAACCTCGGCTCCTCTCTGAATCACGCCATGGCGCTCACCCAGCACCAGCTTTATAGATCCGTACTCTAGTTTGACAGCATCATTCTGGTTGTTTCTTGCTTTACACTTGGGCGCTTCAAGGGCTGGAATCTCTCCGCTTGACGTGCGAATGAGCCGAGCAATGTTTGTGGCGGCAGTTTTTCCTCCGCTAGTAGCTGGACCTGCAAACTTTAGCACGTCCTTGTTGGAGACGTCGCCGGCAGCAAATATATGCGAGTAGCTCGGGTCATCCACTTGCATGGATTCGTTGACGCGAATGCCATGAGGCGAAAATATTGGCTCGTTGCTGGAAGATGGCAAGTCAATCAACGAGTCCTTCGTTTTTACGCCCAAGCAGTTGAACACCACATCTCCATAGACTTTCAGGCCTGACGACGTAGTCAGCGTGGAATTGCGCCTAACAGACTCAACTAGCTCTGGCAAAATGTCCCCGTGCTTGATAGTCACAGTGTCGGCTCCATCGCTACTAGTGCTACTTTCGCCAACAACGCGCTCGTCAAACAAGGGCTTCACGCCAAGTGACTGAAGGACATCTGCTACGCTACGCCTAAACTCGCTCGTAAACAACGGACCGGAAATAGGGAGGCTGTGTGAGTGAATCAGAGTGACGTCCTTTTGCGGAAAGGTTGACTTGATCTCAGCTGCAAGCTCAGTTCCTACTGCACCACCGCCAACGACTACCACAGACTGAGCGTTACCTATTAGAGCCCGCTGCTTGTCCATATCCTTCAAATACTCGTCTCTGGTCGACGCAGCTACGCCGATTGGAGCGCTACGACTCAGGCCCAGCGTAACCACCAGATAGTCAAACTCCACATGGTCACTGGTATCCGCAAGCTCAATATGGCGCGGAGCGATGCGTGTTACTATGCCTTTCTTGACTGATATTGACGGATGCCGCAGCCAAGGCATGGAGCTGTATGGAACCCACAGCTTATTGCCATACTCGGACTGACAGAGGCCGCGCGTCATGCCCAGGTAGTGAACAAAGCCATCGCGACGGTCAATAAGAGTGATCTTAATATTGGGGTTTGGCGGCGCTTGCTTTGTACCGTCATAGCCGGTGTTAGTGGCCAGTAGCTGGAGATAGAGCTCTCGCATGGCGCTCAGGCCGCCATAGTTGCCACCAGCCACAGCGATACGAATAGGGACGTTAGTGATATGCATTGTTGTGTTGGACAAAGCAATATGAGGGAATGTCGGATAGCTAGCGGTTCAAAAAGAAAAAACGTACATGTGTGACAAGCATTTCATGGTATGCTCTTCCGTCCTGCGTCTTATAGGCCAGCGTGAGCGACAGGCAGCCAAGGTAGCGTCATGATTTCTGTCGGATAGCCGCAGCTGCATTCGGAGAAAAGGGGACTTGGCGTATTTGTGCCTTTTATTTAGCTTGTGCGTCTGAATGCGCTAGCTGGGCTATCATCGCTATCTGATTGCAGTGATGTTCCATTTATAGCCCCGATTTAAAATCTGATAAGCAAAATAGCAGTATGCTCGGACATTCCATTTTCCGTGACCGCATCCCGGACTAAGCGAGTGTGTTTAATCCGCTATTTGCTCAGCTGGCCGCCCATAGGCTTGCGATTTGGGCAAGGCCTCGAAATGTGGCGCTGAACAAGCGAGTGCCATCTTGCTGCCAGTTGGACGAAGCGCTATTTGCTAGTGGTTTATCGTTGTTTATCGATAGCTGCGAGAGGTGCTGGCACTTTCGGCGGATAGCTGATTCCTGGGTTTGAGTTAGCCTTATATGAGGAGCGCTTATGACTCGAATTGGGTGTTTCTTGCGGAGACACCCGAAATCCACCAAAGCCCCGTCAAAGGTTGTGCTAATTCCGTCCTCGTCATCAAGGGCAGCGGTGGCTGACTCGGGAATACATGAGAAAGTAACAGACGCTAGCGGCTGAGGCGATAGTAGCAAGTGCCACAGCCCGCAGGCACTGGCCAAGCCATGTCCCTCAATAATGCGCACGGACTGTATGCGGATGATCGACAGCCGAGGAGCACACTGTGAGAGCATGCATGCATCTCGGTCGCCGAGAGAGAGAGCGCGCAAGCGGCGCAAGCTGGGCCACTCCTTGGAAAACGTCTGTTCATATGAGAATCTGAGCGGATGTTCCGTGGCTGCAATTGAAGGCGAGCAGTCAGTAATCGCCAAGCATGCCAACAGAGGGAATTCTCCTGCATCCAAGTTGATGCGGGCCACTACGTTGTCGTCCAAGTGTGTGCACAATTTTATGCTTAGGGAGGTGAGGCTAGTCCATGGACTCTGCCTGAGCGCAGAGTGTTGAATATCCTGGTCAAGGCGAGATAGCCCCACAGCGGCCAGTTGGGCTGGGCACAGCCCTATTAGTTCAAGCCGATGCAGTTGCAACCGCGTACTGGCTAGTACCGAGCGAATAATGCGCACGTCAATGAGCGTGCTCAGCGATATCGATGTAATGCTTTCTGCGACCCGATAGGCGAGGATGGGGTCGTTGTGGTGAGATATAGTCGAGACCGAGTCGTCTGCTCGAGGGAGCGAGCGGACGTTTACTTCGAGTAGGCTGCTCGACTTGAGAAACATTGCATTCCGGCGCATGTCGATAGGTACGCGGCCCTTGATAGTCAGCACACAAATAGATCCCAGCCGCGGCTCAAGATACTTTGCCAGTCCCGGAAAGGCGCACTTGTGTGCGTACACGATTTCTAGCTCGTGAAGCTTTGGCCACAGCGACAGATCGCAGAACGGCTGAAAGTCAGCGCTGTCAAGCGACTGCGAGTAGCGCCGATAGTGCGAGGCAATGCCTTTAAACTTTATCTGTATGCAGAGCTTGCGTGTATAGCGACCATACATAGCCCGAATCTCTGCTAGGGTGTCTGGAGTTGGGCTGTCGTCGACGTACACTGTGTGCCAGGCGTACTTTTGTGCCACTAGCCGCCATTCCCTGTCGACGCTAGCCAGAGTGTGGCAGAGAGTCGAAAACTGCCGCAGCCATGATCGAGGCCCTGTTAGTGCCTTGGCTTGGCTGGCGCGGGTGTGCTCTACCTGGCATATGAGCTCTTTGATGTCGATATTCAACAGCGGCGGCATGGTCACCGGGATAAAACATAAGCGCGTTGTCGAATCTCCTCACTAATAGATAAGTAGTGACTTTACATTAAACCAAACTTTGGTTCAAGAGAAAAGGCAACCCCGACAGAACTGTTCCTATGTTGGAGCAGCCAGTGTCCATGCGCTGTCCAGCTGATCACTCAGGGTTCTCAAGTTGTCCCACCAGCTATGTGTGGCGGCCGCATGTGGCCGTGGGATTAAAAATGGCAGTGTCTCACACTGCGCGCACCAGTACAGCATCGATGTGGCTGTGATCAAGATATATTAATATAATAGTGGTGTGTGCACAAGAGGTGTGCGAGACACGGCTAGATCGAATACAGGCCTGGTTCAGCCACGTAAGAGCTCGCCCTGTTGGGCACCAGTGGCGGAGAGATGGAGGCATTTGACATTTTCGAGATTAGGGCATGTGGGAGCGGGGGAATCGGCGGGTAGCCCTCCTCGCCCACAGTGCCTTCCTCGAAAAAGTCCTGCGACTTGTGGAATGAGCGGGCCACAGGCGAGCTCCGGTCTTTGGTGTACCGCGGGAGCACGGGGCCCAAGTGCAATGTCGAAGTGTGGCTTGTGCTATGGGAGGCTACTGATGACGAAGACGACAAGTCCCCAGTGTGTGTGCTGCTCGATTCGCTAGCGGTGGTGTTGGCGGTATCGAGACTTGTAGTCCGTGACCTCTCGTGTTGCTGTTGCTGCAGAGGATGATTCAAGCTCTTGCTACTGTGGCCGTGCCGCTGGTTGAGCGGCGTGGTGCACACATACTGGTTTGAAGGGACACTGCGCGCACCGCGGCCCTCCTTGTCGTTGTCATCCGACGAGTTGCCGTCGGATTCGGACGCAGATACGTACTGGCGCACATAGGGATCAGTTTTGGAAAGCATGGCGCCCTGAGTCACTGGCCTACATACCATTGGCCTGCTCAAAGACACGCGGTCAATATCATATCGATGGTCCAGGTGGTCTGCCGCCGCGATGGCCGCGTTTGCAGCAGCATTGGACGCGCCGTAGGCTGAGTTTGACGGATTGGTAACCACTCCACCGCGGGCCCTGATGCGCTGTTCAATAGTGTGGCGCGACATGAAGCTGAACTTGTGGTGAAGGGAGGTGTCCGATGTCTTTGCGTCGGCCAGATCATGAACTAGCCCATCGTGCTTGTTAACGCCCGGAAACTCTAGGTTAAACTCGCGATAGCGGCGCGCCAAGAAGAGCTCCCTGCTCTTCAAGATCCGCGTGGGCATGTCGCCAAGCACAATCCACGGCGTGTCGGTGACGCCAGCAGTTGGCCCCATTGCAACAGACATGAACTGCGCTGGATCGTGCCAATGCTTGAGCGGCACGTCGAACCATTGGCTGTGGCCTTGAGTCCACGCTTGCGCCATGCGAGCCATGCACTTGGCGACATGGCTTCCTTGGCTGTCGGCTCTATACGCCTGCTTCTCTCCGGCTGTGTCGCACACGTCACCTGCCGCGAACACCCATGGTAGCTCGGGATGGTTGAGCTGCATCGTTGGAAGCACACGAATCTGCCCAGTCGCGGGGTCAACGATATTATGCTTGAAAACCGGATCCAGAGTATCCATCAACGAAGTTTCAAAGGTGATGCCATTGCAGAGGAACTGAACACTTGAGAACAACCGGCGGCCCTTGGTGGTCTTGAGCCATCTGCTATCGACCTGGTGCTTTAGCGGCTCGTCTTCAGGAATAATAACGCGCTCGCCAAGGATTACTTTGACGCCCATGGACTTTAGCTTTTTGTAGGCCTTGCGGGACACGGCCTTGCTCGAGTACTCGGACGACATTAGCCGCTCGCCAGCGTGAACTAGCATCACGGTCTTCTTTGGATAGACGGTAGCGATCTCGGCCGCCAAGCCCACACCAGTAGGCCCGCCGCCGATGATGAGAATCGAGTCGGCAACCCGCACCATATCGCCAAACATGCGCAGTTCGGCCTTGCCCTTGGCATGCGACGTGGTCTCGACCTTGCACGGCCGCGGATAGACCGATCCAGTGGCAACAAGCAGCGAGTCAAAGTCGATCTTGCGGCCGTCTTTGAGGATGACAGAGTTTGGATACACCGAGGCGGCATCGCCTTGGATGACCCTGTTGTGGGGGTAGCGGAAGATGTGGTCGTACGGCAGCCACACCATATCGATAAGCTCTGGCTTTACCAGGGCCCGCAGCGCACCCAAGTTGTAAAAGTACTGGTCGCGCCGATCGATAACTGTGATAGTGACCATCCTCGGAGGCAGCAGGACCTCGAGCTCCTGGGCGGCACGGATGCCTGCAAATGAGCCGCCGATAATGACGACATGGAACGACTTTGACGTGCGAGCGATATTCATGGCATGGACGTCGGGGATCGAGTCGGCAATGCTAATGTGTCTGTTGGGATGAGCACCAGCACCTGTCGTGTGGTGGCTGCGGTCCATTAGCAGCGCTAGCTCAGCACCATGTGCGGAGTAGTGGTGATCGGCGTTTGGTTGTTTTTGTGGCTGGTGCTGTTGGCGGCGATGAAGCACGCTAGAGTTTGGAGGGGGCGATAGCATGGTATCTGAGGTGCGGAGTCAGCGAGCAAGTGCTAAAAGCAGTGGCGGAATGGTCAGCGTTGTAAGGGTAGTAGAAAATTAGTATAGATAAAAAAGAGCGCTGTGAACAAGTGTGAAGGCATTAGGCAATAAGGGAACTGAAGATATAGCAGCCTCGTTGGCAAAGCTACAGACAGGAATGCCTATTTATGCTGGACAGTGGTGAACACCAATTGAGGCATGTGCACACACAGACCATGTCGTAATGCTATAGAGCCGCCAGAAGACAAGAGTGAGTGAGCTGGCCTGCTGACACCACAGCCGCCATTAGGGAAGCGCGAAAGACTAGCAAACATTTTTTGGTGGCACAAGACCTCCTGGGCAAAAACAAACGTCGTTTATCGCACAGCCCAAAGTATGAAGTTTCACAATGAGTGGCTTTGACGAGCCAATAGCGCAACGGGGGAGCAAAAACGGCCAAGTCGCACACTGGAGAGATAAAGCCCGCAGAGACCAGTAAAGTGTGAACCCCGAGAGCCAATAATGCCAACATAACGGAGGAATCGGACAATAAGCAATTGCAAGAGACAACATACCAAGCTCAATGAAAGGGAAAGCGTGAGGAGGGTGGGGATGAAGAAAGAGGGTTCGAATCGACATTATTCGTTGTGCTCGCCAGACACGGCACCAGGCCCTTGTTTATATTGGCTGCTGGGGGCATTTTGCGGCGCTCGGTGAGCTTAGATAATAAAGTGCGCATCAGCCCCACTCCCGGATCCTCCCATGAATGTGCGAGCGGAAAAAGGACGGCGAGTTACCGCCGCGCGGCCGGACATTGCTTGTTGTGCCCGTTTGCGGCCTTGGCTCTGCCACCGCATGGTCGGGCCATTCATTACACAATAGCCAGCTGTGGGGGAAAAAGACCTGCCAGAAAAGCCGCCAATCTCCTTCAGCCGCACTCACAACCACATCTCGGCAAATGATCTGACATAGAAACGCATTTAGTGCAGGGGAAAGAATAGCAAGGAAGGAAACAGGAGCAATGGAAATCATCGCTTTTTCGGTGCAATTGTCTATTTTGAGCCGCAGGCCGGCTAGCATGAATTGGGGGAGCTTCCTGTAGCAATGCTAGCTCACGCATGTTTTCACGAAACCCAGAAAAAGAAACTATCTTTTCCGGCAACTGTGCAATGCCGCTCCGTTGTTTCTTACAGCCGGCAGAAAACAGCAAGCCACCGCCTAGAATGCCCTGCTTAAACTCGAATTGCCCGAAGCGTGGTGGCTACTCATGCAATGTGGTTGCAAAACACCGCTGCATAGATGCTAACGGGGGAACAGTGGCGTACATGCAAGCACAAGCTGCCAGGAATCGCTGTCGAGTGGCTTTCTTTAAAGAATAGCAGCTCGAGCTAGCCTCTGCAACATAGCCTCGCTGGAAGCAGAAAGGCGGCCAGCCAGCAAGCCAAATGGATTTGTTAGAGATTGTGTTGGCTTGCTAGTACCCTTAGCAGATCGTCGGACGGGTGATGTTGTGGTGATGATCCTTCTAATTTAAAGACTTTTGTGGCTCACGGTCCGAGATTTGGATGGGGGAGCTTGCTGAGCGTAAAGCTCAGCTCATAAATCATACGGTTGCTGTCAACTCCACTGCACATGAAAGCAGCTGATCCCTCTTTTTTTAAAATGGCGTGTTCAGGCAAGGGGTGTCTACATGCAAAGCAAATCGCAAAGCTGCGCGCATTTTTCTGGGAAAGGGTGGACACTTGTGGTAACTACTTGGCGTGTGCCAGCTAATCCAAATCGCCCCGCCCATAGCCAAGAATAGATACGGCACCTGTTGCTCTCAATGTCCCAGCATGCGCTAAGTGCAAGCATTGCCACCACTGAATTAAATAGCGCCAATCATTATCATGATAAAGAATACAAAAATTTGAGAAAAGGGAAAAGAAGCATAGCCAGCTACGGGTTCAAATTGTGACATTGGCATGGGGAAAGTAGATGGTAAACTTGACATACAAGTCGCCCGTTTGCGTTTTATCCGACGATACCTGGCCCATCTTAGACAGTACCTTTTGATGACCCGGGCTTGGTATTTCGCCAGGCAGCAGTTCCAAGCTTATGATGTTCCCAGACGGATGGCGAATACAGATATCGCCCCCGCCCTGCGCCATTTTGTGGTCAACCTCAACTTCGCACTGCAAGTGGCCTGAACACAGCTGCTTATAAAACGGGTAATCCACTCGATTGACGATAACAATTAGATCACCCGGCGCCTTTCCAGGCGCCTTGATTCCCTTGCCCGCATACGTTATGCGCTGGCCGTCGGCCATACCCTTGACCAGGTCGATTTCGACAGAAATGTCCCTAGTTACTACGGTGGTTTTCTTACCATGGTACAAGTTTCTCAACGAGACGTCCATTACGTACACAATGTCGTTCTTTTGGGTCACCCATTGCGGCTTGGGATACACGTAGACATGCCTTTCGAGTGTGGATGTGGTATCTGAGTTGTACAAAATGTACTTGCAAAACATGTCGTATATGCGACGTGTCTCGGTGTTTCCTAAAACCTCGTATGCGTGCTGAGTGAGTTTAATAATATCGCTGGCTCCAGGGTAGTTGTCGGGGTGGTGTTTGACAAGCGTCCTTTTGTAGGCCTCTGTTATCGCTGCTTTTGTCGCGTTGTTTGTCAAGCCAAGTAGCTTGTATAAGTAAAACGTCTGCGTTCCCAAGCACTACATACCAAATTAATTGCTTATCTCGGTAACAAGCGTTAGTGATTTATGATGGACAAGTCGCTTGTAGTGATGTGCTGGTTGAAGCCTGGACTTACGGGTAGAGGCATGTTGCGCATAATATGAAAACACGGCAATAGAGAAAAATACAAGTGTATGATACAAGAGGACAATAGTCGAGAGATGGAAAATGTAAACTGTACAGTGCAGAAAAGAAAGAAAATAAAAAAGACGAGTTGTATACTACGCAGGCCAAGACTTGGAAGGGCTGAATCGTTGTAGTTATTTTGTAAAGCTAGTGGTGGACCTTTTACCTTCCTTAGGGATAAAGAGCTGTTTCTATTACGCATTGAAGGGAAAGGGAGATTACAAAACAAACGCCAGCTAATATTTTAAAAAGTGCTAGTAGAAAGCGCCGAGTTGTCGCTCAACAATAAGGCAGTGTAGGTGTCATAGCGCAAAGAAATTCTTTTAAAACGAGAAAGCAGCATTTCCCTTTGCCTTGGCCTTTTAGGCAAACGCATACACTGCCGCCTGCCAAAAAGGGAGGCCAAAAAGGCTCAATCAAAGAGAGGCGTTGATTTAATAATTGGAAAGGCAAGTATCCATGCTAGATCTTTGGCGAGTAGCGGGCAAGGAGGCCCAGGTGGAAGCGCTTGAAGCTATCGATAAAGTCGTCAAAGAGATTCTCTGGCGGCAGGAATGTAGAGCGGAAGTGGAATGTGCCCGGATACTGTCCAAATCCAGACCCAGGGACAACCGAGATGCCTGTCGCCTCAAGCATCTGCATGCAGTACAGCGAGTCGGGCTGCTGGCCCTTTGCCTTTGCCTCCTCGATAAAGGCTTGGGGCAGCTCAACGCGCGGGAAGCAGTACATGGCACCTTGCGCGTCGTTGCAGCTCATGTTGGGCAGCGAGTTGAACGCCCTGGCTAGCTTCTTTGCACGCCGCCTCAGGCTCTCAAAAATGTCTTCGATTTCGGCCTTGTACTGCTCGTACGATGCGTCGCCGGGACGCGGTGGGTTAACCATGATGTCGACCGCCATCTGGCCCTGCACATTGGGGCACAGGCTGACCGAAGCCAGCTTGAGCAATTGGTCCATGACCTTTTCGTCGATATTCACTGCCTCGTAGTACCCACCACGGCGCCCGCACTCGCCGATCATGCCCTTGGAGATCGAGTGGAACGAAAAAAGCTCAACATCGGAGCCGAGCTGCGCCACGACCTTTTTGAACGACACAAAGGGATTGGTCTCGGTGTAGATGTTGGTCTGGTACACCTCGTCAGCCATAATAACCAGATGATGGCGCTCGCAAAAGCGCACGATTTCAGCAATGTTGGACTCTAATAGGCAGCCGCCGGTCGGGTTTCCGGGGTTGATTACGACTAGAGCGCGCACGTCGGTGCCCTTGGCGCGGGCCTCTGCCAGAGAGTGCTCCAAGTCGCTGACACTCAACTGCCAGTCCTTGTCCTCTTGCAGGTAGTAAGGCACAGCTTGAGCGTTGACGCGGGCCAGGGTAGCAGTGTATAGTGGGTACTGGGGAATGGGGATCATGATACCCACATCGGGGCTGGAGACCAGCATGTCGATTACGCGCTCTACCGCGCCAGATGCACTATTGGAGCGGCATTTTCACCAGGCCATATACACAAGCAGCAAAGCTCAGCATCAGTACAGGGTTCTAAATAATTGGTAGCAATGTGACCAAATGCGGAAATGTCAAGCGTGGGAACAAGATGTGTTCAGTCTTAACTACTTACCCAGATGTGAGACAAATGTTGTCTGGGCTTGAGGGGAAGCCATCGCGCTCCTCGATGAACCGGGCAATGTCCTGGCGCACCTCAAAGATGCCTAGTGACTGTGTGTAGGCGCCAACAGCATTGCCAACAAAGGAGAGGTTGCGGCGAGCGCGCTCAATTGCATCCTCGGGGAAGAGCTTGCGAGTTGTGTCGATCATCTGGGGCGAAAGGAGATCGGTATACTCCATCAGCGCACTCACCTGTCGCAGGAACGTAAGCGGCTTTTGCTCCAGCTGCTGCGGGTTGCCAATATTACAGGCCGTGACCTGCTTAAAGGGCAGCGAGCCCGGGTGGGTCTTGAGCTGATCCTTGAGCTTTTCAGCACGGATAGGAATGGCACCGCGCACGGCGTACTCCATCTCACGGATATTTGGGTTCATGGACTCTATAGTTAGGACCTTTGTTCTGCTGACAGTCCCATTTCCAGTGCTAGTGGCATTGGCGTGAGCGCCTTGCTTGGGGCCTACTGTGGTGAATAGCGAGCGTAGCGTTGTACGAGTGCGTGCGGGATATGTAGTGATGGCAGCACGGGCAGCGCGGTTCACAGCGAGCAAGGACAGCATCAGAGTAGCCGAGGTCGGGAGCAAGAGTAAAAGGGGTTGAATTAGTAAAACTTGCGAATAAGTAGCAGCCAGGCTCAACTAGAAAAGCGGTGAGAATAAACAAAGAGAGAGAAAAGAAAAGAGCAGTGATGACTCGTCATGGCTGGCTGGCTGGCACGCGCCACAGCACGGGCATTGGATGCCAGGCCTGCGGCTGCAGAGCATACAGCAAGAAATGGGAGAAAATAAGCGAGTTATGTAGTGATGCTTACAGTTGATGGCCATGGTATGTGACAGAGTGTAGTGCTAGACAAGTACAGAAAAAAGAAGAAAAAGAAGAAAAGATAATATTGGTGTGAATGGAAGATGAGAAGAGGAGTGAGGTGAGCAGCTCTGTGGGGTGGGGAATGCCGTGGCTTTATATAGGCGAGGCCGAGTGAGAAGAAGGGGGCCCTGTGCGCATATATTGTCGGCACGCATACTCACAGCTTCTCCTTCCTGCCAGAAGTGCCGAAACCGGCGAAGGAAGAGTGCAAGCAATGCAAAACAGCCATGATAGATTTGCGCGCAGTTTTCCCTCTCTTAAACCGCCGCATGCCCGCCCGCCGCATGCCCGCCCGCCGCATAGAGACCACTTGTTCGACATGTGGCCACAAGGAAGGCTCCTGCGCTCATTTATTGCCGCCTGACTACCGCTCTGCTCTCGGACATATTTAGCCAACTAGCGGGGGCACAAAGAAGGCCTCGCCGCATTTATTAAGAAACACATAACAGTATCTGCTTTAGTAATGCTGACGCTAATAGCCAAGAAAGCATGGCGTCACTTGCGCTTCATGTGCCCCTGGCGCGATTTCTCGTAAGCGCGTTCATCTGTGCGCTTGAGGAATTCCTGTCGCTCAACAAACCTACACAACAACAGGATATTAGCACAATGAGCAGCGGTGGCGTGAGTATTCAAGAGTAGCCCAGTTGCCAACTTACCCGTCCTTGTTGGCCTGATCCAGGTCGTCGCGAATGCCCTCGGCAGCTACAAACCCAGTCCACTCCTTGCGAGCCTGCTCTAGTGTGGTTTCTTTCTTTGCCCGCCGCGATTCAACGGCCTTGGCCATCTGACTGAATTTTGATACTCGGCGTACCGGGCCACGCCGTGCTGCAGGCTGCGCCTTTGCGTTTGCAACAACTACTGTCTCTGAGCTGGCTTCTGTTGGAGTCGCATCGACTTTGTCTTCTTTGGCTGAGGCTACCTCCAAAGCATCACCGCTACCCGTGTCTACTCGAGCCATTTTGCTGCTACGAGGATCTACAGGGTCGTTCATCTCGCTCCAAATGGCATCTACTCTGCGCTTTTGTTGCTCAATCTCTGGCCCTGACGCCACCACCCTAAAGCAGTTTTATGTGTTCCAAAGTGGTACAGACCCAGTAGTTAGACAATTGCCCGTCATGCGAGTATGTGCGGGTATTGGGACTCTAGCGATGCTTACTCCTTTTCGGCTCCATTGGCCTTCTCATCGTCGCTGTCTGATTCTTCCTCGTCATTCGTGACCTCGTCGCCCTCGCTAGCCTGATCTGGCACAAACTCATCCTCTGACTCGCCGTCATCACTCAGATCATGCTCGTCTTTGTACAGATCCAGAAGCGACATTGTAGATAGTTAAAAACGACCACGTTTCATAAAATAATGCTAGAGATCCCAAGAAAAAAAACTGCTAGTTGAGCTGCTTTTTTGTCGTTTGTAATAAAAAACAGACCAAGCAACCTCCGCTGGCTGGGACCAGTTATTGGACCCGTGGGCCTCAGCTGCCCTCCAGAACTAGCACATCCCGCAGGCTCTAGTATGACAGTGGTGCAAACGCCACCACTCAATCACAGCCCCTGATTCAATCAGATCCCTTGCGCCATAATCTCTTGGATAGCACAAAGAGTACGCTGGGAGTACAAAGCCCGAGCAATGTCTGGAACCAATAGAGAAAACCCATGTCTAAGCGTACAAAAAGTACGTTCACTGGCAGTATCTTAGAGTCGCAAAATCTTGCTGTTCAATGCAGATTTGGTGCTAGTACTAGCCACAGAGGAACGCAGGGCGTAGAAAATAAAATTTTTTCTCGCTTGCCGGCCCGCCTTTTACAACAGTTTCTCCAAGCTCCTATTTTGCGGGCGGTTACTGGCAAAAGCCTGGTCTTACAAACTTTCGCTCAAAAAAAAATTATTGTAAATGTCTGGAGATTCAGCAGCAACACAAAAAAAGAAGCGGCCCATGGGCCTCAAAGCCCGCGCCGCCGCCAGCAGCAACAAAAAGCAAAAGGCCGAGGGAGCTGAATCGACTGAGCAAGTAGTTAATGACTTTGACGAAGACAGCACAGCTACGATTATGCTCAAGAACGACCTCGAAGATGCCAACGAAATGGACGAGCTCGAGGGAATCTTTGACAGCGCCATGGAGGAACTCAGTGGTGGGGACCCCGAGCGTGCCGTTACCTTGCTCCGTGGCACGATCCATGAGTGCGACCGCATTCTGCGTGTCCACGACCGAGACATCGAGGCCGGCGTCGAGGCCATTGAGATAGAACCGCGGTTCTATTATATCTACGGAACCGCCCTGTTTAGCATTTCGGAGCTATCCGCCGCAGAGCTAGGGGACCAGAGATACGAGTACTTGGAGTTGTCTTTGCATCGGTTAGAGCAAGCAAAGGAGGCCATGGCTGGCTCGGAACTCTTCGCATGGCGCGTTCACGACGGCTTGGCCAGGATTGGCCTGGACCTGATATCCCGCCAAGTAGCCGATGAGGAAGCGATAGAAGAAGAAAAAGAGGCGACGGCTTTGAAGCTGGCGGCTGTTATCAACAACTTTGACTGTGCCTTGGGTGCACTTGCCAATGTTGATGCTGAGCAGGCAAGGTCGGAGACTCTGGCGACAGTGGAGATGGTGCAGTCGCTAGCCGATTCCTCGTGTCTGGGCGAGGCTGGATCCGCCATGCTCATGGGCTGGACCGAGTCCAAGCTGGCCGCGCTACCAGCCTCGGATCCCACTTCCAAGGAGGGGCACGCAGCTGAGATCTGCTACTTGCGCGCGCGTGCCCTGTGGATACGCGCCAGCGTGTTTTTGGGTCAGATGGACGAGACCGACGAGATCACCGACAAGGACGCCTTCCAAAGGCTGCTGAGCGAGGCCAGCGATCTGCTGGTTGAGGCGGAGAGCCGTGATGCTGTGCTGCTCCGAGGCGAGGTCCAGCTCAACTTGGGCAATGTACAGGAAGACGGCGACGAGCAAGACAGGCTCTACAGGCTGGCAATAAAGGACTTTAAATTGGTCCAAGCTGACGGCGAGCTCTCTGAAGAGCTGGTACAGTTCATTGAGGACTTTGAGCAGGACGACAACGATGAGGACGATAACGACAGCGACGACAACGACGACAACGATGATGAGGAGATGGAAGACGACGAAGAGTAGACATAGCAAATACATTAGCGATAAAAAAGAGAATGATATTCTTTCAGCTGGCATACGCACCCAGCTCTTCTGCACTATCCAACAGGCAATCCTGCTTGAGCAAAACGCACTCACCGCCCTTATCCAGATCAATGCTGTACTGGTAGAAATAGCCATCCGAGGTAACGACCATGATCTGTGGTGCAGAGCTGGACATGGCTGTGATGCTCTGAATATTTGCTTTTGGGAGCTTGAGGAAGGCAAAGTCTCTTGACGGCTCCCACATCTCCGAGAGCATATCCGGCATAAGCTGAGCAGCCTTGCCTACAAACTTGCTGTTGACCAAGCCCTTCCACGAGGCCTTACGCAGCATTCCCTCAAACGGCGCCTGGCCCTTGCTGCCACTCGATCCACGCCCGCTGCTACCGTTAGCTACCCTCGATGACGATGGACCGCGCCCACGCTGTGTATCACCGTATCTGCCACTGCCGTCTGCCACAGTCATCGAGTCGCTTATAGAGTCAGCATCGGCTCCCATCGACGTAACCGAGCTAGCATACGAATCCGAGTGGTGTAACGGGACCGTTGGGACTCCAGGAATGCCCTTGACAGCCTTTTTGTTGCGACCATCGGCGATACGAAAGATGTGCACAGTGTCCGTGTCCGAAGAAACCAATAGTAACGTGGAGGTTGCGTTAAAGGTAATGGAGTGGATCTTAGCAGGATAGGCGCCTCTTCTGAACTGCGCAATCTTTTGGGCACTGGGCAAGGCAAAGACACGAATAACCGTACCCTTATCGCTAGCAGTAGCCAGCATAGTCCCCTCGCGGTTCATTGCCAGCGATGACACAGGGCTCTTGTGGGCCTGGATAATGTTGATGGCCTCACAGGCGTTGGCATCAAACACCATGACGTCAGTAGTAGCCGGGATCTCTGGTAGAACCCCAGGCTTGATAGGCGGCGAGCTAATCGAGGCGGGAGTCGGGTAGGCAATAAAGCAGTTCTCGCTGCTGGGCGACATGGTGCATATAGCAGTCGGGTTGGGCGGAGTTTCGATAGTGTGCAGCAACTTCATGTTGCTTATATCGTAGACATATATCTGCTCCTCCAAGACAGCAATGAGGCGTCGGCGGTTGAGCTTGACGGCAAGAATAGTTGTTGGAAAGGTCAGTTCGCATATTATCGACTGCCGTTTTGTGTTGATAATCTGTAGTCTCCGCGGCGACAGCGTCGGCTGGTCGCCCGAGCCTACCAGGGCAACTAGCGAGGTACAAAACAGCATCTCGACGATTCCAATTCCGCCTTCAGACCGCGCGTAGCACTTTCCAAAGGGCTCGCAGTTGTATATCTTGTATCCATTCTTTGACCCGACCGAGAGGCAGCTGTAGTCCTGGTTAAAGTTTATAAACAAAAGGTCGCTGTCGGTTCGCGCGCTTACGTTCATCTTGCTAATAATTTGCACTTTTTGCCAGCGCGATAAAAGAAGAAATTGGGTTGAAATAGTAATACTGATTAAAGAGGTTCCAAAGTAGCAAGAAAGAAAAGGGGAAAGAAAAGGCGCTTCCTGTTTTTTTTGCCCAAAAGGGGCTCTCTGCAAGGCACATGCGGGATGCTCAAGTGAGCACGTGCCCAGGTGGGACTCAAGCACCAGATAGCGTGTATCGTTGAGCGGGTTGCTGGTGCTGCTCCTGTTGGCTAGCTGGTGCAAAATGCAGAGAGTTATCGAGAAGCCATGCTTGCAGGGCTTGGCGACGTTTAAAGTGATGACGAACTTCCAGCACCGACCACAGGTCAGCAAGATCAAAGGCGCTTTGGGCATCAACCACAAGGCGCGCAATGCCCAGCACAAGCTCCAGCAGCTGTTCGTCAGGCAGGGGAGGCTGCGCATAAAAGGGGTATTTTATAGTTGCATAAGACACCAGCTCCGGACAAGGCTCCATCACACATCCCGGCGGCGGTTCCTTTGGATCCTCTGACTGGCGTATAAAAAGAGCCATTTGCGAGCACCCGCCATACGACTCGAATCCCTCGGCAGCATTGCGCATAGCCATGCCAACACCGCGCAGTTCCACTTGGTACCCGTAGTACGCAGCAGCATCCTGTGCCCATTGGGCAAACTCTGCGCGCGTCCACTCAAACTTGTGGTCGGCATCTCGGAACCGCGCCTCGGGCGTGCCGTAGCAAAGTGCAGGAAAGTTGGCGTTAAACTCGGCGTTGGGCGTGGTAAACACTGCTAGCCGCGGACGGTACACGCCTAATACGGCGTGGGTCAGTGCGGGTACTTTGCTCTCTTGTACATGCTCTATTACCTCAGAGCAAACGACGGCGTCGATATCAATGGGAGCTGCGGGAGCCATGGCGCTGCCATGGAACAGCTCGATGCATAGCCCATCGACGCGCAGGCACCATGAATCCTGGTCTGTCGGCTTTAGCTGGTCGCAGGCTTTCTCTAGGGCACCAGCGCTAATGTCAATGCCGTATAGGTGCGTTATTGGGTGCTCGTCGTCGGAGGCCGGTGACACAAGGAACGAGAGGATGTTGCCCTCGCCACAACCCACCTCTAACACCCGTCCGACCTTGTGCTCGTACAGCGCTCGCGCTATGCATATACGCCGCTGCTCCCACAGCGCTGGATAAAAATACGCCGCCATAAATTCAAGCCAAGCCTAGCTGCCGAAAAAAAAAATTGAAATGCCGCATGGAAAAGAGTCAACCACTGCCATCTCCACCACATTAAGTGTGGAGTGGAGTGGGGGGTGGAAAAGAGCTGGCTTCTTTCGCAGACTTTCGCGCCGTTCTTCTTTTGTCTTTTGCCTCTTTAATTTTTTTCTTTTTTTTTTTTTCTTACTCTTGGGAAAGAGCTAACGATTCGTCCAATTTCACTTCTTTTCACAGTGCACTCTAAGCCCGTGGAGCACGCTACATTCCTTAGACGATGGACAGAGACGCCACGGCACCCTCTAGCAGAGCTGCTGCGGCCATGGCTGTTCGCGCCCAGAATGGCCCTGAATTGGGTGAGCTAGCTTCCGTGCCGCAAGGTGAGGAGCTAGGCGAACTGGGCGAACTGGGAGAACTAGAGGCCGACGCTGCTAACACTGGACTACACCACCGGCGGCACTACTCGACTAGTTCACGCACACACATCTCGGCACTACGCCCAGATTTGCTTAGCAGTGGGTCGCAGCAAGTGCCCGGTAGCCCATCTATTAGCAGTGGCAGCCCGAGTCCGCCGCAGCTGTTGCGCCGTGACGGCAAAAAGTTCATCGGATGCTCGCCATTTGAGGACTATGAGCTGACTACAAAGCTTGGCGAGGGAACCTTTGGCGAGGTTCACAAAGCTGTGCACAAGGCCACGGGCGCCCAAGTGGCTCTGAAGCGCGTGCTCATGCACAACGAAAAGGAGGGGCTCCCTATCACTGCTATTCGCGAGATTAAGCTGCTAAAGTCATTGAGCCACCCCAACATTGTGCCGCTGTCAGACATGCTTGTTAGGCACGAGGCCACCCAGGGCCAGAACTCAGCACCCTCCGTGTACATGGTATTCCCCTATATGGCCCACGATCTGACGGGCTTGCTGGAGAACCCCACCGTTCACTTGCGCCCCGAGCATATCAAGTTGTACTTGCGACAGCTACTTGAAGGCACTGCGTACCTGCATGCCAGCCGGGTCATGCACCGCGATATGAAGGCCAGCAACCTGCTTATCGACAACGAGGGCCGCCTGTATATTGCCGACTTTGGGCTGGCGCGGTCATTCAACCCCGACGACAAAAAAGATATGACAAAGTGCGTGGTCACTCGGTGGTACCGGCCACCAGAGCTGCTGTTGGGCGAACGCAAGTACTCAACAGCCATCGACATGTGGGGGATCGGCTGCATCTTCGCCGAGATGCTCGTCGGCAAGCCCGTGTTCCAAGGAAGTACCGACTTGAACCAGATCGAACAAGTCATGCGCATCTGCGGCTCGCCACACGACTCTTTGTGGCCCGGGTGGCGGGACATGCCGGACTGCAAGCAAGTCGACGAGTTTGCAAACTACCCGCGTCGGGTGCGCGGGGAATTTGCTCGCTTTGGTGACGACGCCGCTGACCTGCTCGACCAGCTGCTGCAGCTTGACCCACGCCGCCGTCCGGATGCTGCCACTGCGCTGAGCCACCGGCTGTTCTTTACGGCACCGTTCCCGGCTCGCTTTGAGGATATGCCCAAATTTGAGCACTCGCACGAGTTTGACCGTCGTAAGCAGCGCCAGCAGCAACGACAGCAGCAGCAGCAAAGCAATTTGAGCTCGGGGCACCAGCCTACTCACTTGCCACAGCAGCCCCCTCCGCCACCGCCGCTGCACCAGCCACCGCCGCTGCACCAGCCACCGCCGCTGCCGCCACAGCACCACCAGCCGACTACTTCGCAGCGCAACCACCATCCGCAGTACTCGAACCAGCACTCATCGCCAGTTCGTCGAGGCCGTGACAGCAGCCGTGGCGCTTGGCGTGACGACTCTTATGCCAGGCCATCCAGGAACGACGGGTATAGAGATGGCCCTAATCGCGACTCGTATAACCGCGACGCATCTTCCAGGCGCAACCACAACCACAGCAGCAATGGCAACAGTAGGTCGTCGGCCTCACGCAATGCTCACCATCCATACTCGCGCAACAACGGTGGCTCTGACGCTGGGTGGAGATGAGATTTATGATCTTGTTTTTTTTTCTTTTCCTCTGGTTTGTAGTAGTATATCTACCTGTAGCATTTACCGGCTCGCTTGGAGCCTGCTAAAATCAAAAGCCCAGTGTGAGAAAGCGTCTACAAACATTTTCAGAGATATGGCAAAATTTTCCAGCCATCATTCTTGAGGCCCTCTCCCTCTCTTTTTTTCGAAGCCTGCATCTATTTAATTTTTATTCTTTTTTTGCAGAATCTCTGAAAAAAATGTCTGACATTACCGCGCTTGTTTCCAGACTCAGCGGCCTTGGCTTCAGCGACGCCCCCGTCGAGCACGCTCCTGTCGAGAACGTCGAGCAGTGGGCCGAAGCTTTGTCTACGGTTAGCGGTCTGCCTGCCAAGTACACTCTGTCCAAGACTCTGATCTTCAAGCCAAAGCAGCCCAAGTCAGAGGCTATGGCGCCTGTGGTGGTTATTGCCAAGCACGATTCGGCCACCAACGCCAAGGCTATCAGCAATGAGCTCAAGCTCAAGGAGCTCCGCTTTGCCAACGACGACGTGCTGGCTGATATGTTTCAAACCGCAAAGGGATCAGGTATGGATTTTTTTCTGTGACTCATGAAAGAGCATCACGTGTCTGAAAGCGATGCATGGCTCTGCTAAAAGCTGCATTGTGTCTGCTTTAATAGTGTCGCCCTTTGCTCTGGCTAATGTCTCGAAGGAAGGCATTGCTAATGTTCGCGTCGTTGTCGATAGGGCCCTGCTGAGCGACAGCACTGGCAACATTGCCTTCCACCCGCTGGCCAGCTCCCGCACCGTGTTTATCAGCGCCACCACTCTGCAGTCGTTCATCAAGTCCGTTGAGGGCCTCACCCACGTCACCGAGATGGACTTTGCCGCTGAGGCTGAAACCGCGACTGCCACCAAGAGTGAGAAGAAGCCCAGTGCTGCTGCTGCTGCTGCTGCTGCTGCTGCTACCGCCTCGGCTGACGAGGTCGCTGGCGTGTCCAAGGGCGGTATTGACGCGTCCAAGGACGTTGACTTCCCTAGGTGGTACCAGCAAGTGCTTACTCGCTCGGACATGCTCGAGTACTACGACGTGTCGGGCTGCTATATTGTGCGTCCCTTGGCGTACTTTGTGTGGCAGCAGATCCAGGAGTTCTTTGACGCTGGAATCCGCTCGCTCGGCGTCAAGAACTGCTACTTCCCCATGTTTGTCTCGTCCAAGGTGCTTGAGCGCGAGAAGGATCACATTGAAGGGTTTGCGCCCGAGGTGGCCTGGGTCACTCGTGCGGGTTCGACTGAGCTTGCTGAGCCTATTGCCATCCGCCCTACTTCGGAGACCGTTATGTACCCGTATTTCGCAAAGTGGATCCGCTCGCACCGTGATCTGCCACTCAAGATCAACCAGTGGTGCAGTGTTGTTCGCTGGGAGTTTAAGAACCCTCAGCCATTCCTCCGTACACGTGAGTTCTTGTGGCAGGAGGGCCACTGCGCGTACATGACTGAGAAGGAGGCTATGGTGGAGGTCTACGACGTTCTGACGCTGTACCGCCGCATCTACGAGGAGCTGCTGGCTGTGCCTGTGATTGAGGGCGAAAAGTCTGACAAGGAAAAGTTTGCTGGTGGAGTCGCCACGACCACCGTGGAGGGCTTTATCGCTGCGACTGGGCGCGGCATCCAGGGCGCTACTTCGCACTATCTGGGGCAGAACTTCTCCAAGATGTTCAATATTGTTGTCCAGGACCCTGAGGACTCGGGCGCTGACCGCCCCAAGCTTCACGTGCACCAGACCTCATGGGGTCTGTCGACGCGTACCATCGGCGTGATGGTTATGACCCACGGCGACGACCAGGGTCTGGTTATGCCTCCCCGCGTGGCTGAGACCCAGGTCATTATCATCCCCTGTGGGCTGACTGCCAAGCACAGCGATGAGGACCGTCGCGCTGTGACTGATGCGTGCCTCAACGTCGAGGCACGTCTGCGGGCTGTTGGCGTGCGCGCAGAGTCTGACTTGCGCGAGCTCTACACTCCCGGGCAAAAGTTCAACCACTGGGAGGTCCGCGGCGTGCCTCTCCGCGTGGAGATCGGTCCCAAGGACTTGGAGAAGAACTCGGTGCTGACTGCGCGTCGTGACACCTTTGCCAAGGCCCCCATGGCGCTCGACGGCCTGGAGTCCTCGATCCAGCTGATGCTGCTGACTATCCAAAATGACATGCTGGCTAAGGCGCGCAAGACCTTTGATGAGCGCGTCAAGATCGTGCTCGAGTGGAGCGAGTTCGTTCCTGTGCTTAATAGCAAGTGTTTGGCTCTTATCCCCTGGTGCGAGCGCGAGGTCTGTGAGGACCAGATCAAAACTCGTAGCTCGAGGGACTCCCTCGGCGATGAGCCTGAGGATGAGAAGGCTCCTTCGATGGGCGCAAAGTCTCTCTGCCTGCCCTCCAAGCAGCCCACTAACCCTCCTATCGTCCATGGCGAGACGAAGTGCATCCAGTGCGGCGAGAACGCCAAGCGCTATGCTCTGTTTGGTCGCTCCTATTAGATTTTTTTTCTTACATCTAATCTCCTCTCTTTCCTTTGCCAAAGAATCGAACTAGTACTAGTTGTGGATTTTAGTTGGCGTGGGCCGGCCCGTGAGAAATCGTTCCGCTTGCCTTAGTCGTGCATAATGTGATATACGCGTGATTGGATATGCAGGGTCACACGGACACAGGTCCCACTTGCTTTTGGCTGTGCATGCCTTCTTCTCCGCCCCATCTTTCGCTTATCTTTTTTTTTTGCACTCTCCTTGATGCTATCGTCTGGCAAACCACTTTTCCTGGCTAGCAGGCTGGCCCGGCGGCCATGCTTTATTCGACCAGTGCAGTGGCGGAAGCTGAGCAGTATAGCAACGACGCTCACACAGGGAATATTCGAGCCAGCGCAACAGACAAACCTTCCTGTTTTGAAAGACATGTTTGGGCGGTTCCACAATTATCTGCGCATATCAGTTACCGAAAAGTGCAATCTACGGTGCCAATACTGCATGCCCGAAGAGGGAGTCGACCTGACTGCCAACGAAAAGCTACTGACTACGGACGAGATAGTCCGCATTGCACGCATATTTGTACAGCAGGGCGTCGACAAGATTCGGCTAACTGGCGGTGAGCCCACAGTACGCCGAGATATTATTGACTTGGTTCGAAAGTTGGACGAACTGCGGCCATTGGGCTTGCGCAAAATCGCCATGACGACCAACGGCATCGCCCTCAGACGCAAGCTGCCCTTGTTGCGGGAGGCGGGGCTCGACGGAGTGAATATTTCTTTGGATACTCGTGATCCACTTAAATTTGAGGTATTCACGAGGCGTCGGGGCTGCGAGCAAGTGTTGCGGGCTATTGATGAGGCTGGCAAGCTGGGGTTTGACTTTGTCAAGGTGAACGTCGTGGTTATGCGCGGACAGAACGATGACGAGGTGCCAGCCTTTGTCGAGATGACCCATGACGACTCTATTGATGTTAGGTTTATCGAGTACATGCCGTTTGACGGAAACAAGTGGGGCAAGCAAAAACTCGTTGGGTATCAGGAACTATTGGACAAGCTGAAGCCCTTGTATGGCGATAGTATTGAGCAATTGCCACTTGAGGACAACCATACTGCCAAGGGATATAGGATCAAGGGGTATCGAGGCCAGTTTGGGTTTATTACGTCTATGACAAAGTCGTTTTGCTCGTCATGCAATCGTGTGCGTATGCTGGCGGATGGCAATTTGAAGGTCTGCTTGTTTGGCAATACTGAAGTCAGTTTGCGCGATTTGCTGCGTGCCGGTGCGTCAGACTCTGACGTTGTTGATACTATTAGCCAGGCCATCAAGCGCAAGAAGGCGGCGCACGCTGGTCTCAGCACCTTATATAGCTTGCCAAACCGCCCGATGATTAAAATTGGCGGCTGAGGAACACCTTGGCAATAGATCTCTGCCATAACTAGTATTTTCTATTAGCCTTGACAGCCTCTGCTTCTAGCAAGGGTGTGAGTAAAAATAAAAGTGCCCAAGCTAGCACTTCTCTGCAATAACGCCTTTTTATCTTTATTGTGTGACATGATGTACACCTTTTGTCAGTGGGCTATCTGTAGTCGTCCGCGGCTGCCATCGTCCGGCTCAATACTGAAAGTGACGACTAGTCGTTTTCTGTCTACGACGCTGGTGCAACACTCAAAGCTAACTCACGTTGATGATGCCGGCAATGCGCACATGGTCGATGTCAGCGACAAGTCACCCACGCAGCGCAGCGCGACTGCGCGTGGAAGAGTGCTGATGAACCGAGAGACGTTCGACTTGGTCAAGCAAGACAGGATCAAAAAGGGCAACGTACTGGCAGTTGCCCAAATTGCCGGGATCCAGGGAGCCAAGAGCTGCTCCCAAATGATACCGCTCTGCCATCCCTTGAATCTGACAAAAGTATCAGTCAACCTTCGACTTGTTGATGACTTGCCTGGCTCCCCGTGTTGTGCGGTAGAAATCGAGTCGGTGGTCAAATGTAAGGGAGAAACTGGCGTCGAAATGGAAGCCCTATCGGCTGTATCTGTTGCGGCACTGACTGTTTTTGATATGTGCAAGGCGGCTTCAAAGAACATGCGCATTGATGGCATACGGGTTGTAGAAAAGATGGGAGGTAAGAGCGGACATTGGAGGGGTGATTAGATGTATTCAAAAGTCGAGCATCAGTTGGGCTAGTATCTTTTCCAGGTCGGATTCGTCTACTGGACCGCCCATCCCTGACTCTAGGCGCTTGGCCTTTGCTCGTTCGATACCCTCCTTGGCAAACAGCAGCAATAGTTCGGCTGACAATTCGAGCGCATCACCTTTGACTACATACCAATAAACGTTAAACCCCCCGGCTGTTTGCAGTTAGTGCCACTTGGGTGCAGCGGCTTGAACATGCGAAGAGCTTACCTGCAGTGTTTGGCTTGCTCCATACTCGCTTGAATATCGCCTCCAGTGCCTCCTATATCTAGGAGTTTAGAACTGAGTCTGTCATAGGGATAAATGCCAGCATTGAGCAGAGACACAGCACTCATTGCTTACCGGCTTGATCTTGACATTATCCATGGCTGTCAATAAAAAAAACACAAAAAATAGCTAATACAAAATGTATAAAGAAGTGCGGCAGAAGTAAACTCAGGGCTAAATCTACCCGTGCAATGAATGTCAAGCATACGATTCAGCTTATGGCTGGCCGATGCGATGGAGCTGTATTCCGCAGCAAGCAACTAGTTTAGTAGCTTTTGGAACTTGGCCATTAGCTGCAACGAGTATCTGTCTAGCTCCATGGCTACTTTCTCGAGGCTGTTGATAGATTCGAGTAGGTCATCTACTTCGGCCATCTGAATCTTCATCTCGTTGTAGGTCTGCTTCACCTTGTAAGCATGTACAAGCATATCTTGTGCCTGTCGTGATAGACCCTCGTATTTGGAAATGGAGGTGTCGTTGAGCTTCTCAAGCAACTGCAAGTCGCCGCCTGTTGCCTCAAGCTCTGACTGCAAATAAAGCGCTGTGCTGTTGAAGGCTTTGCGCGAGGCTACATCAATGAAGCTAGACGTCGCTGTGTCCGCTGTCGACACGGGTGCGGATGTCAGGTACCCTTTGTGGCTCGTAGCGGTGCTTGGCGACGCGTCAGACATGGTATTTAGTGTAGATATGCGCCAGACATCAATTCCAAGCTAACACAGGCCTTCGACTCCTTGGGTCTTTTTCGTTCCAGCCGTCTGGGGTATGGGCATCGATCACCAGTGATCTAATCACTTGCACAAGCTTTTCTCCAGCTAAGCAAAACTGGCAGCCATTCATCAGTGCACAGGCTCTTTGCTTCGCTTGCTCACTGTACATTCCAAATCTCGACTTTGCATTTCTATCCCCCCTAGTTCTATTATCTTTTTTCTTTTGCTCTTGAATTAACTTATAGCTGTAATACTGTGCCCTCGGCTCTTCCGTTTTATACACAATGTACGATTCCGGGCTTCAGGGCAATCAGTCGCATTCTACGCCAGCCTCGCCTAGTTCATACACAAACAACACACAACCAGCAGAAGGCAGGGCAGCGTACGACAAGGATTTGGCATCGCTGTTCCGGGCGACTGCGGCCAATGTGACGCAGCTCTACAAAGAGGCCAGCGACATTGGCCATAGCGCCTACAAGGCAGGATACGAGCAGTGTTACAGCGACATTTGGGAGTTTTTGGCGACGACACATCAATCTGAGCTGCATTTGGCTGCAGGTGAAGGGCATCAGATGGTTATGCAGCGGCTGGTAGAGTTTGCTAGATTGAAGCGACTGGCACCGCCGAGAACAGCGCACTTTGGATTAGCTAGCAGCAGTGGTGGCCGCTTACTGTCCGGGCAGGTCCATGGGCAGCCAGTCCAGCTGGGCGCTGGTACACAAGGTACTTGTCTACCATACCACCGATAGATGTCGGCTTTCACTCCCTCCATACATTGTAGCAGTATATACACCTCCCTTTTTTCTCTCTCCCTCTCGATTGACCATCGATGCACGGCTATTATGCGTCGGTTTATTTTGGTGACCATCTCGCCAACACAATGGCGTGCGCTGGCGCAACCTGCCGCTTGGTTAAGACAATGATGCACGCTAACTACCTGGCCTGGTTATTGTATACTTTTTATTCATGTAGATCCAACAGTCAACGCAGAGTCTGTCGCATCAACTCCACCCAAGCAACCAGAGCAGCATCAGTTTGGCCATGATCAAAAGCCTGGAGTACCGTTGTCTGCTTTGCGGCGACCTGCCTCTGCCGCTGGTGATGGCGCTTCCGTGCTGAGTGCCAGCAACCCTTTAGTACCCGTAATCCAAAGCGGTGACAACCCCAGTAGTCAGCGCTTGCTGAGAGGTAAGCGCTCACTGGATCCGTTTGACATCATGGATATTGAGCCTCCGCGGCGGCGACAGCGCAAAGACGATATTGAGATGACGTAGCCTGATCTGCCACCATCACCAACTAAGAAATTAAACTCCTGACAGCGATGAAATCAATCGCACTTTGGATCAGACTCTACGAAAGCGGTTGGCTGAAATTAAAGACATGTAGAATACACATTGTGCGATTTCCGTTTCCAACTTCACATATATGAAATGTTCGCCATTAAACCTTGTAAAAACACCGTGCATTGCTTGTCAACTGTGCAGCGAGAGAATTTTCTTCTCAACGACACGGAGTTCTACTGTGTTTGCACAGATAAGAAGTGCGATATGTGCATGTGCCAGCATGATTCATCTGGACACGTGGTCATCTTTTGACTGTGTAGGATGCGTGACGGAAGTAAGCGCCCCCCTTCCATTATGCGGCTCCCAAAAATTCAAAGCTTGGCTAGGAATACAGATTGGCTCGCAATCAGTGACAAAAAGAGCGACCGTAATAACACTACGCTTGTCCTACTAGTCATTGGACAAGTCCTCACGCATAGCCAGAGCATCTTACTACGTAAGTATGCATATATTAAGTTTAATTTGGGCTTGGAAAGGGGATTCCTTTTGCCGGTTTCTTCAATTCTTGCGCCCTTGCCAATAGATTTATACGGTGTGAGCCATTTTGCCTCATATGGATGCCCGTTTCATGTCAGAGCTGCGGAAACTGTCTTGAAATCAGTATATATGTAGCCAAGCTCCGAACCCATAGGGATTATTTATTAAAAATGCTTGCCACACTTTGATCTATTTACAACACCCTGGCTTAACGGTGCAGGCTTGAGCGAGCTCAGGGAGTTCAGCCCGCAAAGGCTTTGCCCCGGTCTTGCAGTCAGGCTTCGGAATCCTTCATTGCCACAGCGAATGACAGACAAAGGAGAAACATGTGCAGACAAATCCTATCAACACGCCCTTGAACACATTTCCAACTGCATGAATTAATTTACACGTGTACGGCAAAGGGCAACCAAAAAAGAAACTAATTTATGCAATGTATCCTTCTTTTTGGCACTCCCTCCTCAACAAGGCAAAAAATGGGCCAAGGCCTGTAATGTCAATCGTCTCTAGTGCTTTGTATCTCAGCCCCAATATTTCCCCTCTTTCTTCAGGCATAGAAACCCCCAAAAGGGGGGCGCATTGCACAAACATTGCATTGCATGCAGCGGTTGCCGTGGCAGAAAAGGAAATATTCAACCATCTCGACACAAAGTAAAGCAAATTCAATGGTCACGCTCACGCGCGCACAACAGTGCATGCTTTTAGAAGATAGGGGGTGAACGTGCTAGCCAAAGCAGAGTAATTGAGCAATTGGCGAGTGTCCGCAGCATAGGCAATAATTTTGTTTGGTGTAAACAAGCTTTAAGTGCCTGGTGTAGATTGTCTATTTGACCAGCTGGGCGTTCTATCATATTTTCTAGGTCAGGCGTGTGATATGGAGCTTATCTAGCTAGCCATCGCCAAAGCAAAGATAAAAACAGGAACAGGCACATGTCCACATCCATGTCCTAAACTGTTTGAATAAAGCCTAAAGGAGATGTAATGATGCTTGCGGGGAGGACACTCCATTGTCATACGCATCCAGCCATGCAATTTGCTTCTTTTTGCTAATTTATGCTTGCTCCGCTTTTCTTTTGAATGCTGATTTGCTCGCCCTGTCGATAGCAAGACACAATGGCGTCGGACATATTGCGGGAAATTGGGGGGTATAATGGTCGTGATGGTGGGGGGAAGAAGTACGCAGATGCAGGCCATGGTGTCATTGTGGCCTACGCACACCACTTTCTTTTGCTTGCAGCCCAGAGAAAAGTCGCCGCCTGCATAGCGCTCTGTCTATATAATAGGGGCAGTTGTTGATGGAGAGTTTTCTGCACTTTTTATTAAATCGTTTTTGTCTATTCTGCAGTCTTTCTACTTGCTTTTTTATTTCTCTTAACACTACATCCCGCGTTACAGGTCAGGGCTCGCACCACTACAAGTCGCCAATGCCTGTGTTAGAGTCAAATCAAAGTCACTCTGGCGCTTGTTGTCCAGGGTCTCTAGAGAGCGCCGGTGTTGACCAGCAATACCCTCCAGGTGATTTATTCAACAGCCATTGTACCCAATGTTTCGCAACTCCTCAACAAACTCCAATGTTTGCATTCCCCGCCAATTCATTGTTAGCCAGCCCTGAGGGCGGCTTCAGTGGCTGGTCAGCAAATTCGCTTGCAGCAACCGCCTTCTTTTCTCCCAGCTTGACCGGCTCCTCAGTATCTGATTTTTCACTGTCACCGAGTTCTGTGAATGACTTTGGCATCCCAGAATCCTACACAGCACAAGTCAATGGTCGCCGCCATCCATTTTGGGAGTTCCAGGCCATACAGGAGCGAGAAACAATTGCCGCTAGCCAGTCCCTAGCCCTTGGTCTAGAGTTTCAGAGAGCAGGACTAATAGGTTTAGCCCCAGCAAACCACGAAGACACAAGCTCACATTCAAGGATAATGGCGACGCAGCTTTTCCCGATTCCCGACCCCCCCAAGCTAGCCAGCCCAACATCACCTATTCAAAATGCACAACCCACGCATGAGCTTACTGGCTCAACTATCAGCGCCGACTCTGCATGCCTGGTATGCGGCGCTACGCTGCTGGCCAGCTGCGACAGGCTAACGCACGAAATAAACACGCTCCTTTACTCGATTACTGCGGACAGTGCAAATGCTCCTGTGCATGTAGACAATGGCGTTTCACATGACGAGTCCCAAGTGCTTCGAGCCAGTAGTAGTATGTCGCTGCCGGATTACACAGACATTGCCCTTCCAACTCCAAACATCACTCACAACCAAGCACAAAGCGCGGCAGCAGCCCCAAGTATCGTACAGACAGACGCTGTTGTTGCGGATATGATTGCACCTAGAAATAGGCGCAGGGCCTTAACGGGCGTTGCATCGACGTCTCCACGAAAACGGCTGCCGGCGCACTTTGCTCACTCCAATCAGCTCAGCTTTCCCCCGCCTGTTCAGGATGCCCTTTTGCATATTTTGCGCGGCATTCGCAACCATCCCTATCCCAACGCACGGCTGATCGAACACATTCAGCTTCAGTATGGTCTGACAAAAAAGCAGATACAAAACTGGTTTGCACTACGCCGGTACAGATACATGACACGCGTCTATAGCGAGGGTACATACCAGTGGCACTTTCGCGACGAGGAACTATGATCCAGCACTTCTGCCACCCCCATTGTACTATACTTGGCAAAAGCAGTTCTCTAGCTCTAGCATTTTGCTGTGGCTTTGATAATGTAACCCCTAGCAAAAGTCTATCTTTACATTTCTGCATTTAGCAGTTTTTAACACAATTGTATAATAGTAGCCTTTGTTCACCTGTTTGCAAGGCGTTGCTGGCTGTGCATTTTGGTGCTTGCATTGTTACTCGCTCCTTCATACTTCAAAACCTCTGTGCTTACTAATACACCCCCCACATTAGCCTTTACGCGACAGCTTTCTATTTTTATCTTGAAAGTCGATTTCTAGCCCCGACGCTAATTCCGGATAGCTTTAGCTAGAGTATATCCGCCTACTTTGGACTCACGCACTCGCTTTTCTACATGCTCTCACTTTGCTAGTTGGTACCAGTTTAGGATTGGCGTTAATACTTTATCTATTTCGGGCGCTTTTTCCGGATGGCGATCCTCGCATGCCGATTGCCAGTCCAACTAAAGCCCCTATGTGCGAACTATTTTTAGTTTGGCGTGTTTACGCTTTTTCATAAATCTACCGAGGCAATCAGCATTAGTCGTGGCTAGCTAGTTATTTTTGGCCCGTGAGGTAGAAGCCCGCTAACTTTAATGTTCGGCCATCCCTGTTTGAAAGCTATTTTTGGCTCGCGAGGAGGCCCGACCGTGCACATCAGGAGCACATGAGGGTGCTCATGCAGCTGAGCAAAAGCACAGGCTAGTTGGCCGATGATACTTCTGGCTGTACCTGCCGCATCTATTTTTAGCCCAGTGCTGAGCACAATGCTACTCATGTGGTGCCAAGCTTGGGGCTGCATCGGCATGGTGTGATGCGTGCCACCACACGTCTCTTGCCATTGGGGCTGTGATGAAAGCCGGTAGAACCAAGCATCAAGTACCTAGATTCCAGTGAGCTCGGATGCCTGGCTAGAAGCAAATTCGTAAAAAAAAAAAAAAGAAAAAGAGCGACAGGCCCACCAACCAGATTACCGGTTGGAGATGCGCGCATGTATGAAAAAAGAAGAGCAATCGTGGTTTATCCTTTGCTTGTCAGCGTGCATGGCGGAGTGTCGTTTGCATTTCTCCACGCACTCTCAGGCTGTATCCGCAAATACAATTACCATCGTCACATATGTGCTGGGATTGCTTAATGCCATTCCAAAGATAGACATGCCTATGCTGTTCAGTACTCTTTTGCCTCGCGGGCGACTGTTGATTTTTTGGTGCCTTGCCTCGTTTGTGTTCGCAACCTCCTCCCACACCCAGGGTTGTATGCATTACAACTCGGGCACATAGCAGCCAGGCAGTCGTATGCAAAGGCTTTAGATAAATAGCAGCGACTTGCCGCCCACTGGATGCATGTCCAAAACTCCGATTTCACCCTAGTACTTTAGCAACCTGGCTGTGTTCTTTTGATCGTTCCGCTTAGCACTGCCTACCTTCTGGAACTGTATCTGCTGAGGGTCATTAACGCCTCTAGGTTTTATGCGCTGCACACTCGCCTTACACTACTTGGATATCACTCTACGTTTCCCAGATCGTGTTAGCTATTTAAGCTCCACCGGCCGGCACGCGACGCCCATCTGCAAAAAAGACTACCTGTTTAATATCGTGTATTTGCTTGTTCACAAGTTGCTTACGTCAGCACAGCTCGCATTCGATGTCGTACAGCACAGATCAGACCGAGTCTGAGCTAGGGCTCTTTGACAGTCTCTTTGCTGCCACTAGCCGAGAGACAACTCATAGCGTTATGCCCGTAACACCCATGATGGATACCGACGTGTTTGCAACGGCCCATTCCACCACACCCAACAGCCATATTTACAATCCGTGCATTGACAACACCTTAGTGACGGCGGCCTCGATGAGCGCAGTAAGCGCAGCCTGCGGAGAGTTTCTCATGGCCGACATCAAGAGCAGCAACGACGAATTGGCGTTTGCTAGCTACCAGCAATACCCGCCAGCCAGCGGCACTCTGCCTCGCGACATTCCCTACCCACAGAGCCGACTACTCAGCCAGGCCACGCCGGCGCAGGCGTACACCCGGTCGCCTGCTGAGCTTGGATTGCATCTGCAGGGAGCTTTAATGGCACCATCAAGTGCTCCCACCCCGCAGTTCAATGTCGCATCCTCCGAGCTTTTCGGCATTGGAGGCGTCGGACAGCTAGGCGCGGGAATGGCCGCAAGCGGCTTTCTCAACCAAATTGTCCACCCCACTCATGCATCTACGCCGCGTCTTCACAGCCAGCAGCATTCGTACTCTTCAGTCGGCGACGGCGTGGGCGCTTTTCTGTCTGCCAGCGTGGCCCCTATGTACTCGATGCCAATCACAGGACCAGTGCAGACGCCAGCCGAGCCATTGTTTGCGCCAGTTTCCTATGCAGACATTAGCAACGACGGTAGCAGACGAAGCAGCTGTGCAGCAGGTGCTGCTGCACACGCGTCTAATAGTATAATGACGCACTCTGGCGGGCACGTTGGTCAGCAAGGCATGTCAGGGCTTGCTCAGGACAATGGCTTATTGGGAGATGGGAGCTCATTTAGCAGCGCCTGCAGCTTTGTTTTCGGCCCACCCGTAACTGGTGCGGGACCAGCCTCGGGAGGTGCTGCTCTTTCTCAATCGTTTGCAAACGGCTTCAGCGACCTTTCGCTCAGCAGCAGTCATACGGAACTGCAAGCCGTGTCGCCAGCATTTGCCAACCAGTCATCATCGGGCGTCATTCGCAACTCGAGTCGCCTAGCGCGTATGCGCCCTGGCAGATCGCTGAGCATCAGTGAACCCTTCCACGCTCGCTCACCGTCACCCGCGCTTTTGGCGCTTGGCGCAGTGCCGCATACTAGCGCGCACCCGTGCTTTCCAAACGCGGCCTATCAGAGCTTTGGTGGTGCGATATCGCCTAGCATGAGCGTTGCTGCTTTCGGCAACCAGAGCAGCGTCTATAGCAATGACAGCGGCATGGAAGCCAGCATGGCCCATTCTGAGGGCGCTTGGCGGCACCCAAAGAGCAACAGCAACTCAAGGCTTGATTTGCTGCGCAGCAAGAGCGGGCCGCAATTCAGGCGGCGTCCAAGGGTGTACACATCGGCACTAAGCAACTCTTCGGCTGCAGCAACTGGCAGCGCAGCAGTAAGCGCTGAGCAGCACTCGTCTGATGAGGATCATAGCGACGACGAACAAACTGGAGCCAGCACCAAGGCTGAGAAAGATAAGATATTCGCTGTTCGCACCCCGCTTACGCCCGCGCAGCGCGAGATCTTCTTCCGCTGGCTGTACCAAAACATCCATGACCCAAAGCCCAAGGGCAGCGAGCGTGACCGCCTACGTGCCATTGGCAACATGAGTCGCGAGCGATTCAAGACGTGGTTTGCCAATGCTCGCCGCAGGTACTTTACCATCACTGTCGAGAACGGCGTGCAGCGGTACTCCGTTAACAACCGCTTTATCGTCGCGTGCCAGCGTAATAACATCAAGCTTGACGAGTGAAGCGGGTGGTGGCGCTTGTAAACTTTTCTATTGTAAATTTTTTTTGCATTTTTCAACATTTAGTGCATCTCGGTTTTGGTGCTTGATCAGGTTCCTGATTCCTTTTTTACTCCACAACACCTAACCCCGGACAAGACAGACCCACAAAGAAAATAGACCTGCTGCTCATCTTGCCTCCACTTTTTTTCACTCTCCATTTAAAAAAATGATTCTTCTTGAGCCCAACAGTTACGTTCTTGAGGAGACGCTTCTAGCTCGCTTTAATAGCGAGAAACCCGAGGTCGTTGACATTACGCTTGTTGACTTTGACAACGTCATTTACCATGTGCAGACTTCGGCCGAGCAGCGCACATTGCTCAATCTATCGGTGGAAATGAAGTACTTTAACGAGGTGCGTGCCTACGGGGCCGAGTCGATCTTGCAGCGCGAGTACGGAGATTACCTGGTGCCCGTAGCTAATTCGCAGTACCAGATTACGCTGCAGTTCAATTTGGAGCAGCTGCCCTCTGACAAGGCTGGTCTGGCCAAACACGTTTCCATGCTGAAGCGCAATGTTCTGGCTAGCCCGTTTATACGCGCATTCGAGTACTGGGAGTCGCAACAGGAGGGAGCTGGTCCTCTGATGGCTACACACTACCGCGAGAACGAAGCGATATACGTGCAAGCGCAGCAGGATCGCGTCACAGTTATTTTCAGCACACTGTTCCAAGAAGAGGTGGACCGGGTGCTGGGCAGGGTGTTCTTGCAAGAGTTTGTTGATGCCAGACGCCAAGCAGCGATCCAGAATGCGCCCCAGGTGTTCTACTCGAGTCGCGAGGCCCCGCTGGAAATTCGCCATCTGCCAGACCTGAGACAAGACGAGAGCGTTGGCTATGTGTCTTTTGTTCTGTTCCCACGTCACTTTGCCGATGCCGAGGTGCGTGAGAAGACCATCTCTCAGATCCAGCTGTTCCGCGACTATCTGCACTATCACATCAAGTGCGCAAAGGCCTATATGCACTCAAGGATGCGTACTCGCGTCAAGGAGTTCCTCAAGGTCATCAACCGCGCAAAGCCCGACAGAACCACGGCCGCCTCGGAGAAGAGAACCGCTTCCGGTCGCTACTTCCGTCCGCAGTTCCGCCAGTCGGCAGCTACCTCGCCTCAGCAAGTCGAGGGAGAGTGGTAGAATTCGTCGTCACTTTAATTATAGTCCTGTGTGCATACAAGGCGTCTATTGTTTGTGTTGGACCTTATATCCCAAATACCATTTTTCATCAACTAGCTCCTGCAGCAGCCTATTGCGACTGTATATGGCGGTGCTTGTTTTTTTTTGGCTTGCTGCTAGCGGGCAATTTTGCCCTTGTCCGATATTGCCGCTGCCAGCTCCGCGCCTCCGTCCAGGCTTTCCCATTAGTTGATTGAGAGCTGTAGATATCTGGCATTGGGAAGGAGCTCCAGTCCAACCCCCTGCCTATCTCATCTTTGCTCTTTGATACATCTACGGCTTTATCACCTAATGACTATGAGCTCGATCAAGCTCATCTCGCCAAAGATCGGCCAGTGCACGCTCAGCAGGTCAGCCACGCAACTAAGCAGCCTCCCACCAATCGGCTACATCTACCTAGGCACGGTTTCTTACGCCAAGGCGCTAAACATGCAAAAGCAGCTGTGCCGCCTGCGAATCGACGAGATTTACGCCGGACCACACCACACTCGCATTCCACGGGAAGACCGAATCTTGGCCGACAGTCTAATCTTACTTGAGCATAGCCCGGTGTACACGAATGGCCGACGCAACCACGGCGTACTCTCAGTAGACGAGATCGCGCGGCTGCGGAAACTAGGCTGCGACTATGTAGAGACGAACCGCGGAGGCGAAATTACATTCCACGGGCCAGGCCAGCTTGTAGCCTACCCGAACATGTACTTGAAGGACCACCATTTGGGCACCAAATGTTACGTGAAGGGATTGGAGTATACAATAGTCGAGGCATGCGCTAGACTGGGCATTGATGCCAATGTAGTAAGGGGGTTTCCTGGTGTCTGGGTATCGCAAACGCATAAGGTAGCCGCGCTGGGTACTCATGTACAAAAATACGTGACGTCGCATGGGTTTGCGCTCAATTGTACGACCGATATGAAGTGGTTTAACGAGATTGTGCCCTGTGGCCTAGAAGGGAGATTGGCTATATCGCTGGCCAATGTGCTTGCCAAACAAGGTAGAGCCAACATTGACACAAGCGTAGGTGCACTCATGCCTACGGTTATCGATAGCTTTAAAGCTGTATTTGGCTGTGATGTCTTACCACTTGAAGAGGTTTCACCAAAGACGTATGCGACGATTAAGTGGCTATTAGAGTAGCCTAAACTTTGCTAATACAAGAGAGTGCGCACGTATTGGAAGAAATTAAACAAGACAAGAGTATCAAAATAGCCGGCATCTGCTTACGAGGCAGCAGTGTAAAAGTAATAGCTTTGCCACAGCGGCTGATAGTCCTGAATCAGTGAGCCAAGCAAGCTCAGCAGCGGCTTGTTGTTACACCACTCAGCGACGCGAGTTAGTCGTGACTCTGTGTAGCGATCAAAGAACGGCGACCGCAGCAGATAGTACAAGAAGAGCCACTTTCTACGCGACAGCTCGTCACGCTCGACCGTGCGCTCCGCAGCAGAGTTTTTACCAGTACTCAAGTCCGTGCGAATCATCTGCCTACTAGCAAGCTCGATTAGCAACGAAAGCGCCCATGGCCGCCAGTCGCTCTTACCCATCTTACGAATGCCAATAACGTATATTAGCGGACGCAGAATAAACAGTAGCTCTCCAGCCAGACCAAGCGGGTTGTAGCGACGAACAAGTGACTGAGCTGGTGCCACACGCTCTGCTTCTCGGGCCTCGCTTGTGATAAACCCGCTTAGAGTAGCGCTGCCCTCAGTTTTGGCTAGGATATCCTGCACTGACTTGAATTTGAGTCCACTGCGCTCGCCCTTCCACGGCAAGGTTCCATTTCCTGCCGTTACTGCTGGTAATAAGACTGCAGAGGCTGCGGGTTTCCTCACTGAACCCAGTCCGGCAGGATCTACCAAGCGCTCGGGGACTACGTTCCCAGTCACCATGCGCTGGCCACTGAGCTGGAGCAAATTAAGGCGAAGTACGACCTTGACTATCTCTATCAACGATACCACCTTCCATCTCAGCTTCTCGCCCATCTTCTTTACGACTAGCATCTCCACCAGCTTTTCGCTAAACTGCAGTGCGCTGAGGAGATAGGCTGCTAAGCGATAGAGGTCCGACTCTTGCGACAGCTTTTCATGGTAGCGGTTAAAAGGGCTAACTTCAATGTCCACTGGTCGGCCTTCCTTGTCAGCCAGAAGCCCAGACTTTGCAGCTCGAGCAAGAAGGCCGTCATGGTACACGCCAACAAAGCTCAGTAGCGTGTATATTGCCTCGGAGGCCAACTCGGCGTCAGCAAAGCGGCCAGGCAAGATATACGTCAGTGTGCGTAGTCCACTTTCAATAGAGCTGACTTGGGCCGCATTGTTCACGACGAAATTTGCGTACTTGTGCCACATTTTCTCCCAGCAGATAAAGAAATATTAGAGGAGATGGATGGAAGAAAGAGATACTGTCACACGCAGAGCACTATCAATCCGATGGCGGATTAGGCGTGTGAAACGTGCTTGCCTGGATTCATAATGTTGTTCGGGTCGAACAGTCGCTTGATGGACTTCATGGCCTCGATAAGCACGGGCGATTTGGAGTACTTGAGGAACTGGCCTTTGTGCGAGCCCAGTCCATGCTCGGCCGCAACAGAGCCGCCATGGCTGCCCACCCACTCGTAAACCCACGGCTCCATTGCCTCTTCGACAACGCCTCCAAACTCGTTGGCAATGACTTGGAGGTGAATATTGTCGTCGCCAATATGCCCAAATATAGTCACATCGCTGACCGGCAGCCCGGGCTTGCCATAAAGCCCAGCAGCCCCTAAGTGGCTCTTGACGGCAAGCAGCAACTCGTACTGGTGTTTGGAGGGAAGACTAAAATCATAAACATGCATGTGGCCGCTCTTGGAGTGAGCACGAGCCATCTGTGAGCGGAACAGCCAGGTCCTATCCATGTCGTCCTTGTCCCTAATCACACCAGAGTTTTCGATGAGGCCCTCTTTTTGCAGACGCTCCAAAAACCGATCCATCTTTTCAATGTCGTGTTGTAAGCACGCGCCGCGGGTCTCGATAAGCACATAGAACTCGTGCGAGGTGCTCAGTGGGCTGCTGTAGCCCTCGTACAATACCACTAGCTCATTGCAGCGCTTCTCCCAGAACTCAAAGGCCGAGATTATCTCGCCAAGACTTTGGCGGGCCAAGACGTAAGCACGCTGGATCTTGGAGAAACCCTGCAGACCCAGCACTGCAAGCTGCGACGCTCCAGGCATTGGCGCCAGCGAGATGGCCACGGCTGTGACGACGCCCAGTGTTCCTTCAGCGCCAATAAAAAGCTGTTTGATATCGTAGCCGGAGGCGTCTTTCTTGAGCGTAAACAGAGAGTCGAGTATCTGCCCATCTGGCAGAACAACTTCCAGACCCAAGACGCTTCCGTGCATACTGCCATAGCGCAGATACCGCAGTCCGCCGGCGTTGGTGCTGACGTTTCCACCGATCATGCACCTTTTTCTAGCACCCAAGTCAACGGGTACGGTGTATCCTTGTTCTTGCGCATAGTTGTCTAGATCCTCAAGCACGCACCCGCCCTCTGCGACCAACACACCGGTGATGGCGTCCATGTCGCGCACTTTGTTCATATCCCGCAAGCATAGAATGAGCTCGCCTCGATGTGCAATGGCTCCTCCAGCAACGCCGCTGTTCCCTCCTTGAGTGACGACGCTGATTCTGCGCTGATTGCAGTAGGCGAGGATATCAGAAACCTGCCGGGTGGATGTGGGGAATAGAGCTACTTGCGCATTGCCCTGGTACTTGCCCAAGGCATCGATGTTGTATCTGGCCTCAAGCTGCTCTTCACTGTGCTCGACGCTGACTTCCAAGCCAACGAAATACTCTATGTCGGCCTTGGATACTGGGGTCTACACGCGACTTGCCAAAGGTATTAGTTAGCCCTGTTAGGAACTGTAGGCATCTATTGCTAAAGAGTACCTACGTTTTGAACTGGATCCTCCATAGCCTAGCTACAATGTTTGCAAGATCAAGAAGAGTAAAGAGAAGAGGGTGGGTAGTCTTTCTTGACCTCGTGTCTATGCTGCTTCGAACAATGGAACGCATTTCTCAGGAGCAAGGAGCAAGGAGCAAGGTTTAGGGGGTTGCGCTAATCGAGAAGAGTCACGTACCTTTGGCTACGCGTTCCCACACACGACATATCCGTGTTTGGGACTGTCGTTTGGACCCTTTCGTATCCGGTTGTGTGATCACAGTGCTCCCAGCATAGTTGCCAACCACTATGGACTGCTAATATCATCGGGTTTGTTATCAAGGCGATCAATCGGATCCGCATTTTTCATTTGGCGCGAGTTGGTCAGTCACAATTTTCTCTTCCGGCTGGTGTTACTTTGCAGAACCCAAAGCGGCCAAGCAGAAGGAGTGGAACAAACTTCTTGCGAGTGGGCTAGTGAGTCAGCGAGGGCGATGGGGGAGGGGATGCCCACCAAAGATATAAATTGCCTTTCCCTGTGGTGTCCAGAAGCACGGCTTCTTTATCTTTGCTTTATCTTTTTCTACTCTGCTAACTTTCCTCTTTCTTCTCCCCTCTTTCACTTTTGAAGACACACCTCTATTTAGCCCTAAACTCGCTCGCCCTCCTCTCTTCCTTCTAGCACACTTACGCACAATGGCACCCGCGCTGCGACAGAACCCCGCTGACAAGCCTATACTGGTGCTAAAGTTTGGCGGCACCAGCGTGGGCAAGTTTGTCCAGAACATTTGCGGCCAGATCATTCCGTAAGTACCAACGAATGCTCCTTCATTAACTCCTGGTCTGGCTGCTCCCTTGGCGGACAGCCATTCGCGCGATATTCGCCGCATGCCGCAGAAACAATTGTCACGCTTTTCGATGGCGTCTTTGGTGCTTAAATTGTCTAGCCTGTGCATTGTACTGTTTCGACAAAGTTGGTACTTTTCCTATAGCCGTCATGACTAACTAGAATATGCCTTTATTCGCTGTAGTGATCTGCTAAAGACACATCGAGTCATCGTCGTATGTTCGGCTCGCAGCACTGATGTCAAAGCCAAGGGCACCACCACTAGACTAGTCAAGGCCGCCGATGCAGTACTGGGCGACGCCAGTGTAGACCACCAGCAGATCGTACAAGACATACTTGAGGACCACTTGGAAGCCACAAAAGAGAACATTGCCGACGAGCAGATCAGGGAGAGTCTGTCGCAAAGCTTGACAGATGTATGTCGCCGGCTCAAGGTGTTTTTGGAAGCTGCCGAGGTCATCAACGAGGTCTCGCCAAAGTCAAAGGACATTATCGTCGGCACTGGCGAAAAGTTGGCTTGCGAGTACGTAGCAGCTCTTTTGCAAGACAAAGGCGTCGACGCCAAGTACGTAAATCTGGAGAAGGCCGTTGACAGGCACTTTGACGCCAGCCATCTTGACCAGACGTTCTATGACTATCTGTCTCAGAGATTTGCCACCATTGTCAGAGCTTGCGGCAACGCCGTGCCAGTCGTTACAGGCTACTTTGGTCCGTGCCCAGGCAGTATCTTGTATAGCATTGGCCGCGGATACACGGATCTGACTGCTGCATTGATGGCCGTGGGAGTTGGCGCGCAAGAGCTGCAGGTATGGAAGGAAGTTGACGGAATATTCACTGCTGACCCACGTAAGGTCCCTACAGCGCGCTTGCTCAGAATCATTACTCCCGAGGAAGCCGCCGAGCTCACTTACTACGGCTCAGAGGTCATTCATCCGTTTACCATGGAGCAAGTCATCCGCGCCGCCATCCCCATCCGCATCAAAAACGTGCAAAACCCGGACGGCGCTGGCACAGTTATTTTCCCAGACCTCTTGTCGCGGCCCGCCAGTTCCATGGGCTCGGGTGAGCCATCGCCATCGCTGAGCACGCCCGAAATGCTGCTAGAGAACGGCTATATGCTTGATCTCTCGCGGCGTCACCCAACAGCTGTCACCATCAAAGACGAGATCACAGTGCTAAACATCCACTCTAACCGGAAGAGCGTGTCGCATGGCTTCTTTGCCCGCATCTTTTCGATACTCGACAAGTACGGGATCACCGTCGACCTCATCTCGACCTCCGAGGTCCACGTGTCGATGGCGCTATCTAACTTGGTCATTGAGCGGAATCTGCAACCGGCCATTGAAGAGCTCAGCTCGCTTGGCGCCGTAGACATTATGCGCAACATGGCCATTCTGTCGCTTGTAGGCAAGCAGATGCGAAATATGGTTGGGATTGCTGGGAGCATGTTCCAGACCTTGGCTCAGAGCGGCGTCAACATTGAGATGATTAGTCAGGGCGCCTCCGAGATCAACATTAGCTGCGTTATCGACAACACAAAGTCTTCGATAGCCTTGCGCGCCATCCACGAGACATTGCTATCTGGCAACAAAAACAACTTGCTGCGAGACCCAGAGGTACTCAGGGAGCTAAAGCACCGCGGTTTGGCCAACAGCCTGCACACCACGATGAGCGAGATATCGCTGGCCTCGCTAAAGAGAGGTCACTAAGAGCTATGTTTACAAAGTCACATATGGACACCATTGACATCTAAACCCAAATATATTTTTACAATCATTGCTGCTATTAATTGCCGTTGGTGGAGGGCGCTGGAACAACAGCAGTGCTGTCTTCTTGATAGCTGGGCCACCGCCAATGGTGGTACTGCAGTTCGTGGATGCGTGTTGCTTCGTCGACTCTCTTTATCTCCTCCCTAAACGACTTGTGCTGCAGCAAGTCGAGAAAGGCCAGCGCGTGCGGGTAGACGACAAAGCGCGCATACTCGGGCCGCTGCCAGTACTTTAGGTACTTCAAGTAATTGACAAACTCTGGCCCGTCGAAGTAGCCCTGCTGCGCGATAATGTTGATGTACCAGGGATTGGCCAGGCACTGCACAAACTCGAGCTCGACTTCGAAGCGCTCCTTGTCAAAGCTAGGAGGGTCAGACATGATATGAATGGTTTATTTTCGAGACAGAGGTGCCACAAATGGCAGCTGTCTGCTGCTGCCGGTAGAGTGGTCGACTGTGCAGACAGAGTATCGATTATGGTGTATCACTAAAATGGCATGGTAGGTCGCCGCTCCTTTTACTCTAGCCGGGTTTCTGAGGCATACAACTCGGGTGAGTGGCACTACCTGTTGCAGATAGTAGGTGTGCCAACCGCATTATAAAAGCCCCCGCTGCTTTGTGCACTTGTTGGCAGAGTTGAAGTGAAAAATAAGCGAATTTTTTTGGCACAACAAAGGTGCTATATTTTAATATCACGAAAGAAAACAATAAATTATCTAAGTGGATAATCTGTCGTCTCTCGGTGTATCCGACGTTTGTGAAGACAAGACATTAGAGGTTGGAGTTGAAGATGCGCTTGAGGTGTCTGCGCTCTGGGAGGAGAGTATGTCGTTTGAATCGATGGTGTGGCTGCTATCCAGTGTGTGTAGTGAGGAGTGGAAAGATAACTTCCCGCTGAGCTCGTTTTCACCTGGATCGAAGTGATACCACCGGTTTGACACCATTAACCAGCGATTGTGGAAAGAGTGAGCAGCCTTGAGTTGCGTAAAAGCGTAGATGAAGTCTTGATTGATCCGTTGCATGAGCGACAGTTTCCAGCGGATAAACATGGCTTCGCCAGAGTGAGTAGTGCCTTCAAGGGATAGTTCTGCACGAGCGCGATAAATCTCCCACACTGCCAGCCCATGGAGAGCATCGACATTGGGCAGCCTTTTGCTCCAGGCTCCGAAGCCTGTGGCAACCATGCGCAGGTCGACCTGAAAAACCGGCCCAGCCGTTTCAGTCCGAATATCCTGCAGGAATCTCGAAACCCGCTGCCAAAAGTCGCGGATGCGAGGACAGGCCCAGAAATAGTGTGCAATATTCTCGCTCTCCAGGGTCCCGGGGTCGTCGTTTGCATTGCTGGTCTGGATGACAGTGCTGCAGAACTTGCAGGCGGGTTCTAAATCGGGAATATAGTGCGAGAGCTGAGCCGCAGTTGGAACCGCTGCGTGTGCCATGAGCCATAATAGCGAGATGTGCTTGGTCTCAAGGGGGATCTTTGGCAGCCGAGACCAGCGTGCCTTGGAAATCCTCTTGGTCTGCGCTTCGTCTCTCACTCCTTGATTATGTCTTTGGCCTCGTTCCCACTTATCCAGTCTCGCCAGTGCGACTTCTGAAGAAACCGCTGCCAGGCGACCCTGCCGCGGAGAGTATGCCTCAAGAGGCGAACTGCCCACATGAGCATATGTCCACACAGCATGCCTATTCGGTGCGGCTGGGTAGTTGAGGAGTTTGCGGATGACGTGCGGGTGAAGGTTGATTCTGCATCGGTCAAAAGCCGACACATACGGACTCAGGAGGGGGTCGTCTCTTGATATCGCTGCGCCCGATGGCTCGTGCCTCTCAAAGACGTCGCCCAGAGTACAGAGCTTGTTCGCACGCAGTTTCTTTCTGACCGCCTCTGGTATATCCACCAGGAGATACACCGCTGGGTGTTCGAAAGGTAAGCCAAGCAGGGACTCGATGTCACCATTAAAAGTTCCGTCTGGCCCCTTGCCCCCAATGGCAAACCAGCTCCGTAGGACTCTGTCCCAGAATGCTGGCATTCCCTTGGGGAATCGCTTGGGTGGTGCGACTGCGAGAAGATCCGATGAGTGCAAGTTCTTTTGGCCCAGTCGCTTGTCAAAGGCCCACCGAGCTGTGGCCGCCCACCAGGGAGAATTCCTCTGGTTGAACGCCTTTGTTGTGAACTGAGCAAATATCGCCTGTGCTTGTTTTTCAAATGGTAGGAGACTGAGGCTGCCCTGCAAAAAAAAAAATTTTATACTCTTACAACATGAAATCAATGTGAACCAAACAAAGAAAGCACTAAATTTGAAAGTCTGCTTGCATGTCAGAGCCACCTGGAGCTGACAACCCTGGTACCCAGCCAGCATGGCAGGGTACTATGCCAGGCCTCTCTTTTGCAACAGCAGTGCAGAATGGCCAAGTCTGTAGTAAAGAATAAACTGAGTACTTGTCTTTTTTTATTCTTTATAGATATGTGGCAGAGCCACGGCTTTTATACCAATAAATTGTTACTACTATACGTTCTTTCC